>CANYCX010774335.1:0-10946 GCA_948193385.1 Breynia disticha f. nivosa
AAATGGTGATCGCTCTCCAAGTATAATGCTCTACATTATACCTATGCACTTTGCTAGATATCCTAAATATCTATGACCCATAGAACATGATCATCTACAAAGTACATACTAGTCTTAATTCATTTCTATTCCCATAGAAACAAGTGACTAGGGATATTTAAAATGTTAATCTCATATCTTCAAGGTTCTACTATCAAGGTCCTCAACCTTGATACCTCAAGTGCTTAATTAACATTCTTGGATATTTTATCAAACACATACCACAGGTCAATACATGATATGATAAAATAATGCCTCATAAATTTATTACTTAATAATAAAAGTTACAGACAATGGATTGGGCTAGGGCTTGCACTAACACATGCACCGAAGGACCTGCCTATACACTCCACAGTAAAATGAAGTTATAGAGCACAAACATAGACATTTATTGAGTGTGGCTAGGGAATTAATATTCCAATCTAAGGTACTAATGAAATTCTGGGGAGATAGTATCTTGATGGCCACCAATATCATTAACATATTACCTTCTCGGATACTTGGATGGAAAATTCCTTATGAAATGCTTCAGAACAGTAAACCTACATTTGACAGGTTGAAAGTGTTTTGCTGCTTGGTTTATTCCACAGTTTCCATACCTCATCTTAACAAGTTAGCTTCTCGTGCCACTAAGTCTATTTTTCTGGGATGTCACTGGGGAAAATCATATAAATTGAATGATGTTGAGTCACATAAGGTGTATACTTCATGAGATGTTCAATTCTATGAGTTGTTCTTCCCCTATGCCACTGTTAAATGCTCACATCACCTTGATCCTATGCCTTTACTCTTATTTGGTGGTGAAATTACATGCCCTATATACACAAGTGATGAGGTTCTTTTTGATGCTATTCCTCATATCATGGCACATGATGAGAATATTTCTGATGCTCATCCTTTTATATCATCATGTCCATATGATACTGCAAGTAACAATACACTTAACAACACAATGATTTATTCTTCCTTGACACATTTCTCAAACTCGTCATCCACCTAGTTGGCTCAATGACTATAGACTTGTGTTGTTGGTTCCTCTTCTTCTTATGTTCCCTCTGCCACAAGTCAATACAATTTACCTTCTTTGTCACCATATTCCATTATACTTCCTACAATTGAACACATTCATCTTCTTAATTCTATTATTGCTCCTCAATGTTCTGTTACCTATTCTCAGGCTAGTAAAGATCCAGTATTGGTAGCTTCCAAGAATGATGAGCTTGTTGCTTTAGGGAAGAACAATACCTGGACAATGGTTAATTTCCTTGAGGGCAAGAATGTGGTGGGATGTGTTTGGAAGTACAAAATAAATTACAACCAGATGGAAGCATTTTGAAACATAAATCTAGGCTTGTAGCCCAGGGTTTTACCCAACATTATGATGTAGACTATCATGACAGTTTCTTATCAGTCGCTAAATGGTCTACTATTAGACTCTTGATACATTTAGCTACTATCAATCAATGGGCTTTACATTAGGTAGACATCAATAATGCCTTCTTTTTTTAGGAAATTTACATGAAGGATCCCCTTGGTTATACCAAAGGGAAGCCTGATCAAGTTTACAAGTTAAATAGATCCTTATATGGGCTTAAACAAGCTTCAAGTGAGTGGAACATTGAATTTAGTCATAAATTGGTGGATTATGGCTTTGCCCAATCTAGGCATGATCACTGTTTGTTTTTCAAAACCTCAGGGAAGGAGTTTCTGCTTTGGTCATATATGTAGATGATGTTTTGATGATTGGCACTTCTGTTTCTTTGTTGACAGGTCTAAAAAATTATCTGGTTGGTTTGTTTACTAGTAAAGATCTTAGTTCAGTTCATTATTTCCTTGGTTTTGAAATTTCACGTTTAGTTGCAGGCACTTACATGTCATAGAGAAAGTATGTTCTTGACATTTTGGTTGAGGTAGGTTTTTCTGGTGCTAAACTAGCTGACTTACCTCTACCACCTGGCATAGTTTACTCTTCTGAATCAGGGACTCTGTTACTTGATTTGAAACCATACAGGAGGCTGTTAGGTAAACTCTTATACCTGAATTTTACTCGTCCGAACATTTCTTATGTCGTGAATACACTAAGTCAATATGTGGGTGCTCCTCGAAGTGATCACTGGGTCGGTGCGATGCATATTCTTAGGTACCGTAAAGGTACTTTACATCATGTGTTGTTCTACAATGCATGTTCCTACTCTAATATGATGGGATATTATGATGCTGATTGGGCAAAATGTTCTGATTCTCGTCACTCTATTTCTGGGTATTGTGTATTTCTTGGTTCTAACCTCATTTCTTAGAAGTGTAAAAAGCAGGTGACTATTTCTCGTTCATCCGGTGAGGCAGAATATCTCAGTATAGGACTTGTCACTTGTGAGCTGCTATGGCTTTATTACTTGATGCATGATTTAGGATTGGTTTCAGTCCCTTTGGTTTCCCACAGGTGTGACAGTCAGGCTGTCGTTCATGTTCAAAAAATCTAGTTTATCATGAGCGGAGTAAACACTAAGAGATTGATTGCTATTTAGTTGACATCATTTGGAAGCTAGGTTTCTACGACCTACCTACTGTCCATCCAATATGAACTTAGCCGACATTTTCACCAAATGTTTGCCTAGTTCAGCTTTTTCACACGTTCTTTCCAAGTTGCACCTTCTTCCTTGTTCAACTTGAGGAGGGGTTGTAGATGGTCATTGTATCATGGCGGTATTTTATGGTAAATGATGAAGCACTTATAAAATATACGCAATCGTATATGTACACCGTATGTGATGTGTGTGTATACGTGAAGGTCTGTATAATAGCTAGTTGATGCCATATTTTACTATCTTTCTATACATACTTATACTTTATATATACATAGATTTTCTCTCTCGTCTCTGATATTATCTCTCGATACTCACTTAACTTCTGTTCCTCCTTACCTCTAAAACCCTAATCTCTGTCTCTCTAGAAAGTCAAGCCAAACCTTATTCTATTTGTTAGCTGACCAAGAGATTAGTTTTTGACCAAGATATATACCATAAAAAACTTTAGTACATGAATGAAAAAACAACATATATAAAATTCTATTGGAAAATAGAAAAGAAGAAGAAAGTGGGCTTATCCCACATGGAAGAGATAAAGAGGAGAATGGGTGTATATATGTAGAAATATGTGGAACTTGAACAAATCAATTGGTTTTATTCAAGTTGGTACCCACACAGTTCTACATATTGCACTTTGGTCCTCTCGAATTCGACAATGCAGCAACACTCCCGACTACGACCCATCACGCAGGCCCGAAATTTCAAGAAATTCTCTCAATGCATTCGTGTATTCCTTTTTAATTTAGCACAACAATCCATTATTGAAGACAACTAGAAGTTCAGTTGGACTAAGGAGTAGCATAAGGAGGCCAATACAAGTGAAATTCTTCGGTGTAAGTGTAAAAGGGTGTACTGAGGTTATAAGGAGTTACAGTTACATAGCCTTGCACAAACAAGAAATCTCCAGTGCCTCCCACAACTGCTAGATCACCAGGCTCTACGTTAGGTACGGCTCCAACTAAGGATATTGAACCCTTGTGGTTTTCCAAGCTTTAACTGATCGTTGTGGCACTAATGGTTCGTAGCCCATCAAGAGCCGATGTCATAGCCATTAATTCTATAGATCCTACTACTTTGGATGACCGGTCTGGTGTAACAGTCAAAGGAGCATTGGCTGCAGAAAGGCTCCCAAATGGAACTGCATGATCACTCAGGGGTACTCCTGTGTCCACACCATTGACAATTAAGTAAGCAGTTTTGTTGATGATTTCTTGCTCATACAGTGAAAAGTGAAGAGATCTCAAGCCAGGGTAGTGATGCTCGGCTGTGAAAGCAACCCCGAAGAAAAAGGCAAGAAAGAAAGAGGCAACAACAAATTGGTGTAAAGGTTGAGCCATGGCTGTTCTTGTTTAATTTCAATTGTTACGTTGGTTTAATTTATAGACAGCTCCATCAATTAGTTGGTCATGTTTCACGCAAAATTTTGAACCAATCATTTGTAATATTATATTAGCTAGGAACATGTTAGCATGTTTGAATTTGATTAAAAAATATGGACAAAATTATCCAATCATTAATTTGAAAACTATAATTTTTTGTCCTATAATAACTAATAAATTTAAAATTTAATTGATCTAATAAATAATAATAACTCAATACAAATATTTGAATAATTTCTTAATGAATTATCATATTGGGAAAAAATATAATTAAAAAATTAGATAAATTAAGTATTCAATAATAAGTGATTTAGTAAACGATTCATATATTATATTATTATCAAGAACGAATATATTATATGTTAATGACATTAAAATAAAAATTATTGTTATAAGAAAATTTTTAACAATTTGTGCAATAATTTTACTAAAAGTAAATGATTTCCAGCTCAAATTTGTCAAAATTATGACATTTGCTTTAAAAAGATTCCAACAAATTATAGTAACTCTATGTAAAAAAATAAAATAACATATGTAATTAAAATATTATTTCAGTAAAGAAATATTATGACATGCATTGTATCATTATATCATTTTTCACCACATATAAAAATGAATACACTGAACTGGAACTTGAAGAGAAACTCACTTTCTGAGGACGATTTGATTAAGGACTCTTCTTTCTTATGGGAGATGAAAATTCTACAAAATCAAAATTTTAAAGACGGGACAGAGATGATACCTCCTTCATTCCATGAAGAACTCTCATCTTTTGCCATTTCAATTCCCACTGAGATTCGCTTCGAGCATTGAGCATTATAGATATTCTTGCAAGAATATATATTATATGAGTTATATAATTTTGAACATATAAGTTTTATTTAATTATTTTTATTTTTTAAAATAAAAAATTCATTCATTTATATATGTGTGTAATTATTTTGAAAATAAAGTTTGACAAAGAATTATCTTTACCTATTTTATCTAGAAGTTTTATGTAATAGGTATATAAATAATTTAAAAAGTGATCTACTTGAACAAAGAGTTATAAATTTATTTTTTAAAAAAAAAAAACTTCCTATTCACGAAGACAACAACAATGTTTAAGGATTAAACAAGAAGAAAAGGGATTGGGGCATGTTAAGAGGTGACTTTTGAAGAGAATCAACACTATCAATAAGACATACTCAAACACGCCATACTCGTGAATATGACATAATCAAACTCAAATAATAAATCAATCTCTTTCTCTATAACTATTTACTTTGATAAATAACATGAAAAGCTTTTAAATTTCTAAGGGAATCAACACTATCAATAAGACATAATCAAACTCAAATAATAAGCCTACATAATATCGGATTAAATTTCTAATATTCTACAACCAATACCTGCATCTTACTGATTTAGAATGTTTGGGTCCGCTCATAATTAAGAGTAAACAAAAAAAACAACATTCAATAGAGAAAGGCGAACGAAGTTTGTACCCAGTACACTAATGTATACTTGTGCGAAAGGCAACTAGAACGGTTCCTGGAGAATTCCACGTGGTGATTTATTTTCGCTACATCGTGAAACAAGTAAGTCTCGTTTCCGATTAAATACTGCGTATATTTATATTATCTGTTTTAATTGGTATCAGAGGAGGTTAGATTTTTTCTAAGATTTTTTTGAAAAATTAGATTTATGTCTGAGAATTGACTGTTGTTGTTACTGATGATTGGAGGAATATTTTTAGTCAATTAGTTGATTAAAATTTAGACAAAATTACGTTGATATCCCGAATAGTAGAAGTCGTAAGAATTTTTGCTAGAATATTAAAAAATGAATAATATCATTAGAATTAGCATGAAAACAGAGTTTGAATCGCGAATTTTGTGTCATTCGAATCATGGAAAGGCATCGAACGGACAACGTGAATATTGTCACTGTTAAAAAATGGTTATGTTCAACAGGCGATTTCGAGTTTTCTGAAGTGGAAAGAAGATGACGACGTGGTGGGAAGTAATTAGGGGCAATTAGTTCGTTGACCGGTCAAATCGAAAAGGAACGAATCGGATCGTGCCATGTGGACCACTTTGTTATTCAAAACCAATCAAAGTTTGTGAAGAGTATGGAATTTAGCATCCAATAGGATGATGACACATGTAAATGCATTCAAAAATTCAAAAATACCTAATATTCCACACAAGTAGACACATCATCTTTAACACCCAATCAAAAATTGACACCTCAGTCTTCATGACACCTCAGCAGCATGCCACGCTAACGGATCATTCGGTGTGGACCAAAGCTGACACGTGGCATTTTCGCCACACCAGCAATCTAAAGCAAGGAGATTGTGACATGCGTACAAATCTTCTGGTGAGTAGACTGGGCCTAGTAGAGAAATGGTGGGGTGTGGACAAGAGTGGCCGGAGTTTGATCGGTTGTGGGGACGCATGGATGGGATTTCGATCACCAAATTTTGGAATTTTTTTTTATTTTTCTTAATTTTATGATATTTTTCTTGCAAATTTTTTTGAAAAGTTAATTTTTGGATTTAGTTTCGATCTTGTGTTTTTAATTGTTGAAATTAAAAATTTATTATCAAGAAACATCATAACTTATCAAGAAAATTGTGGTAAATTTATTTTGTATTTATTTACTATATTATTTTGTCTTTTTTAACTAGTTTTTTTTCTATATGTTATATATATGCCTATTTTTCTAAAGAGCCTGAAAGGATTTCATCTCAAGAGGAGATGAAAGAGGTTGAGAAACTTGAACTATTTTCCAAGAAATATGCTCCTATTCAAGAAGGTGACTTCACTAGAGTTCCGAATCGATTCGAGGAGTTAAATTGGAGAATTCAAAAACTTATTTAGAAAGGAGGTTTTAATTCTAGAAAAGATAATAAGAAAATGCTGATTTTTGCCAAAAAAAGATTTTCATGAAAAGCATTTTCAAAATTATTCCTTTCTATAGTTTTCTGAGTTAGAAAACTAGAAAATATGTTAAACTCTTTTTATCTCACAAATTTAAAAATATCGTTTCTTTTTTTCAGTAAAGTGATTGTAGAGAGGGTTCATGTGTATTTTTTACTTTTATAAAAAGAATCATTCATGTATAGATTTGATTGTTTTATACATATTGTTGACCCATATATTTTAATAATTTTTAATATAAAACCTGAGATATTTTTTACAATTTGATTATGAAAAATTAGTTGAAAAAAAATCTTAAATTATATATTTTTTCATATTCTTTTGTAGAAAATTTTTAGAAATTGATTAAATTTGAACAAGTTTTCCAATGCTCTAAAATATAAAAGTGACATTTTTTGAACATATTTTATAAATTTTCTATGATTTTCTTAGAAATAGAAAATTAGAGATAGAAAACTGAAAATAGTTTTCTGTTAATGAACGCACCCTAAATCCTTCAATTCTAAATGCCAATCGCATAAGAAAATGTTAACTAGGTCGACCAAATTATTACTCATAATCATAATTAACAAAAACAACACAATAATTATTTACCTTATGCCTTGCTTATATTCTATTGGTTCACATGGTTTAAAGAGAACCATATTTATTTGTGTTTTTAAATTGATGGTATGAGTTATTATTGTTCTTTGATAAGTTGAAAGTTTTAATAAAACCATGAAAAATAACTCATCAAATTGATGGATTATTATGATTTTGGTTTTTATACCATACTATCCAATATAATACCATATTATTAAAAGAATGACAGTGATTCGCACAGTCTTTATTGAATCTATATGAGTATATATACACAATTACAGTATGCAAGTGGTGAAGACTATATAGAATTGTAAGCACAAAAGAGTTATGTAGCTTGTAGGACTGCAGCAGTGGCAGATGTTTGATGGCAGTGAGATGTTTCCTTAACACTCCCCTTCAAGCTTATGAGAGTGCAACGTAACATGAGCTTGTGACGATGTTCCTGAAACTTGATCTTGGACAGAGGCTTTGTAAGGAGGTCGACAACTTGATCAGATGATGAAATATGAACAATAAGGATGAGTCCTCTGGCTACGAGATCTCTTACAAAGTGAAACTCAATTTTCAGGTGTCTTGATTGTGTATAAAGATTGGGTTCCCACTTAAATAAGTTGCTCCCAAATTGTCGCACCATAATTGTGGAGGATGGGAAGGTGGTAATTTCTTTTAAGAGAGAAATGATCCCAAGAACTTCAGAAGTGATTGTTGCTAAGGCACGATATTCCGCTTCAGTTGAACTTCGAGAAGCTACTCTTTGTTTCTTGGAGCTCCAGGAGATGAGATTTGAGTCAGCATAGATGGCAAAGCCAGTGGTAGATTTGAGATTAAAACACATGCTCAATCTTAATCTTAAGTGAAGATCGATTTACTATTGAGCTCAAGCATTGAACCCTAATCCACACAGTGACGGAGGCAGAGGGGGAGCAGGGGGTGCGGCCACTCCCCCTTGCCTGGATGAATGCTCTGGAGTCGCTCCCGCATCTTACCAGAGAAAGAGGAGCGACCATCATCGAAGATGGAGAGGATTTATAGAGATATTTGGGTAATAGTGTTGCAGAGAATAGGGAGAATTGAAGGAAGAAGAAAGGTTGAAGTTTGATGGACACAGCCCTTGAATACGGGCTTTTTTAAAACCAAGGCCCAGTCAAACACAAGATAATAGGGCGAAAAATTATGGGAATGCTTGATTTGTGTTTTCAATTGTAGGAAATGCTTGGGTATGTTTGTTCATTTTTGTTTATGTCATTTCAAGTTTTGAAAATATAAAAATGCCCAATTTTGAGTTTACAATTATAAAAATGTCAGATATGTTCATTGTTGTTCATCATTGTTCATATATAGAGAGAGAATAAAACGGGATATACAATCCAAATAGGAATCTAACTACTTGCTAAAAATCAGGATATTCAAACGCACAATATATTAAAAAACATATGCTTGATGTTCATTATTGTTCATATATTGAAAGAGAATAAAAAGTGACATTTTAAACATTGAAATTATCAGATCTGACATTTTCATAATTTCAAAACTTAAACTGGTATAAATAGAAATGAATAAATATACACTGACATTCCTATCATTTCAAACTCAAAACATAGTAATTTACATAATTATCTGATAATAGGGTTACAGGGATCAGAAAATTATACAATATGATGAGTTTGCATTTTCGGTTATGCCATGGTATGTTTGTTGATTTATGTTATTACCAGTTTAAGTTTCACAATGACCGAAATTCCATGCATGAAGTTTTTAATTTTTAAAATGTCAAAGGTGAGTCAAACGGGTGGGAAACGCGGGTAATGAAGAGACATGGTTTTATGCCTTGTGTGTTTAAGAAGGGTGTGTTTATGTTGTTCAAGTTTGTTCCTGTGCATGTAAATAATCTGAAAGAATTGTTTTGAAATCTTATATTTTACTTTCGGATTTTTGCTTTTTCCTGTGTATTGTTTTTTGTTTGATGATATGTGCATATTTTTTTAACAAAATTCAACATAATTGAACTTCATGAATTCATATTGTTGCGAATGAACAAATAAGAACATTAAAAAACAGATTTCGCTAATCTTAATGTCTTCTTTTTTACACGCTGATGATTTATTGGTTCACCCAAATTTGTATCATGTACATGTGTTGTCAAAAAAAATATGAACAACTATGCATTATGTTTTTGTGTTCGTTGAAAAAATTATGAACAATAAATAATAAAAAAGAACTTTGTTCTTCCTTCTTCAAGAACATCTTCAGTATATTTTGTAACATGTCTGATAATCAAATGTTGTTCAAGATAAACCTTTCCACGTAACAATTTACAAATATGAACAAGAAAAAACTAACGTTATATGAAATCATTACCCGCAACGCCCTTCTTTTGATCATTAGTTCATTCCAAACCACTAGTTGGTTTTCTCTCTACTCTTTTTTTTGTATGATCTGTTTCGTTTTAGAAACTAAAACTTATCTCCGATATGTTTGGTTTTTCTGAATTGTTGATAAAAATGCTTAGAAAGAGGACCTTTGATTGTTGAGTGATTGAATTTATATTGTGTTGTTTAAGTGCCAGATTTGTTGGTTTGACTGATGTTTTGCTAAATGATTGTGAGATTTAACTTTGTTTGAAATCATAGATGAGGCTTGAAGGCGTGGATGTTGATGAAGAAGAAACGATTTCAGACCCAGAGTTATTAGCTGGTATTTCCTAAATTGAGATTCTCTATTTGAGCATTCCAATCAATTGTTAACTTAGGGTGGCACGCTAGTACATACAATTATCATATGTAGCATTTATGTAATTTTCCGTACAAGGATTATGTTAAGGCTCTATTTTTTTGGTCAAGTCCCGGTATCCTCGACTCACTGGGCCGAGACTAATCCAGTTCGGGAAGGAGTTGGGGGTTAAGGTCTATGGTTGTGGTGGGTATCTTCATCTTCAAAAGGAGCTTAATTAATCAAACACAAAAAGTTGGAATGAAATGGTAAGTATTTGCTTTGGCAATTTGAGTACTACATTAACAGAGAAATAAAGGTTATTTTGAAGGGAAGCACTTATTGGTGGATAACGAATGATTTTGAGTAGATTATGTTGACATAAAAATTTCTTATTTAAACACTAATATATTTTATTAATTAGTGTAATATTTCAAATTGTTACCTTTGTCTCTCAAAATTCATTGCATTGTTTAGATGAAAAGGGGCTTTAGGTTACACTCTCCATACTTTAATTTCTCGTTATTCTTTGTTTTATTATAATATTATCTTAATAACATTGTTTAGTTAAATTGTCGCTCACTCTTAAAATTTTTTCTGAATCCGTCACTGTCCACACAATGGGTGCTGATGATGATGTCGAATATGGGGATGAAGTTAAAAAAAGAATAGCAAATTATGGTTTAAATAGCAAATAAAATTTTCTTGTACTTGGTGAGAGAATT
>CANYCX010774480.1:0-12338 GCA_948193385.1 Breynia disticha f. nivosa
AATATTGTAATGATTAATTTTAATTGAGTATAAAAAATATAATAATTAATTTGTTATGATTACCGAGACCGGGTTTCTAAAATTTGGTTTCGATTTTTTCTCAATTTGTGTTGTTTATTAATATTTTTAATAAATTAAATAATTAATCGGGATTTAATTAATTATAATAATTATATAGTTTAATTGATTGATAAATTAATAATAAAAAACGATTACTATACTTGGAATATTCTTTTTAATGTTAAAAATTATTCGACCTTATAATTTTGATATTATGATTCCATGTTTTATACATAAACTAAACAAAATACATATGTAATGATTAAAACAAACAAAGTACATGTAGGAATACTTTTTATTAGTCATTCGTTCTGCTACTCATTCTTTTGTTTGCCTAACCTATAAGAGAAGTATAAAAAATTAGCTTATTTCATATTTGAAACATGATATGTCAATTGAAATTTTATTAATTCAAAAGGCTTTTTCATAGATATGTTAATCAAGACCATTTTCAGTTGAAATATTTTTTTGGTCTTTTCTAAGTGAAATCCTATTGAAAACAATGGTTCCAAATCATTTGATCAATATGAATCAACATGATCAATATACTATTGACTCTGTTGCAGGTAGGACTACTTGGAGTTCTATGTCATGTGAAATGGGACCAAGAAATACAGCCCACCACTGGAACTGCTTAACTCTCTCTCTGCTCGTTCCTACCGGTCTTTGTCCCACTATAGTGAGAGATCTTTCCCTTCACCATAGAGAAAACCTCAGTAACCTTATAGACAGTTTCTTGCCCTAGGCGCAGGCAGGGTCTTTGCGAGAGAGAAGTAGGGTAAGAGGCAATTTGATTATATCCTTCCAAAATTGGAATAAAATAAATATTTACATAAGCAAAAGAGACGAGTTGCATCACAAAGAGTTAGGAAATAAAGAATGAATGCCTAAATCTTTTACCTTAGTAGCCTTTGATGCTTAAGATTCTACCACACCAGTAATCTACCACAGTGAAAGAATTATAATAATAGTTGTTAAATAAACAAAGAACTATTAGATGTTAATATTCCATTTGTTCTATTATACATTAGAATCCTTATTTTTTGTTGGATTGTAATGGAAATAGGTACAGGGTGCTCAAGTAGAAAATAACATATTGATTTCTTTGTTGGGGGCAAGAATCTAAGGCTAGTGCCAATCAATAAGTTAGAACAACTTTGTAAGTATATTTTTTTTACATAGAAAAAAAAGATTCAATTCAAGCAAGTTTCAAAGATCAGAATAAGGTTTAGTTTGGTCGAATTGAATAAATATTTCTCGCTTCAACTTACTCACTTTAGCATCCACCGTATCCAAATCCACAATCTTTTTCTCTGTAGACAAAATAAATATTTCTTAATCTATTCAAGATAAAAATCCAAAAATATAAATAACAAACACTAAAAATGTGAAATTTTTATCACAACTCATAATAGACTGAAGAAAAATGGAAGATTATGTCATCAGAGAAACAAATGGTCTAAAAATTACAGAATAATAGAGAGAAGGAAAAGGAGAGACCTTTTCTAAAAATATGAAGATGAGAGGACGGAGAATAATTGAAGAAAGATGAGAGGATTTTTATGTTTTGTGGATAAGAGAGACAATGAGATTTGCGAGTTGTTGCCATGCTTTAAAATTTTTTGACATCTGTTAAAACCTAACGGTTAATGTTATTAGTAATAACAACTCCTGCTATTCTTTAAAGGTTTATTGACAATGTTTAGAAATAAGGACGATAGGGGAGTGTCACCTGTTGATATGCTTTAAAGGTTTATTGACATTTGTTAAAACTGAACAGCTCCTTGTGCTATTAACACAGCTCATGCTATTTGTAATAGGTCATCAAAAACTTCTAGAAAATAGTCCTGAATCTTAATGTATATAGTAATTTGAATCTATAATATATATTTTTTGTTGCAGAATCTATAATATACTTAGTCAATAGATACTAAGCTACATCTTCCTCAGCATTATTGCTTATCTTTTTAATTTACACGGACAGTATTACATTTTCGATTTCATGAATGACCTTCATAATTTCAAGTTTCTTTTGTCCATTGCATTATTTTTCAAGTTCAGTTATTATATCAGAACATATTTTAATTCTATTCTGCATTATGATATTACACGTGGTGTCCATGCATTCAAAAAATAATTCCTTGTACACTTAAATCTCCTATCTACTCATCATAAATTTTTATGAAGTGATTTGTCTTTAACCGGATAAAACTATAAATCACCCCTTGAACATAGATCTATTATCCCTCTAGTCTTACATAGATCTATTATCCCTCTAGCCTCTTCAACTTATTTCGTATCCTCTCAACCTCTTTAACTTCTAAAATCATTACATTTAAATATAAAAGTTAACATTGTTAGTTTTTTCCTTTAATTTTGTTAAAAGAACATATTTTGTATCCTCTCAACCCCTTAAACTTTTAAATTCATAATATTTAACCAAAAATCATGACGTCATGATAAATTAATAATATTGCACAAAATATAAACACTTGTAAATTTGAGCTATAATCTATAAAACTACAGAACTGAAAAGTTTTAGACATATTTTAAATAAGAACACTACCTAATGGTAAACATGGTTCGATTTGAGTCAATTTTTTAATATACTCTATTTATTCTCGTTTCTAATGCATTTGAATTAAAATAATTAACTTAAGGCTTTATTTGTTTATAGGAAAATATTTTCCTATAAAATATTTTTCGAATTTTATTACGTTTGTTGCAATTAGTAAATAAATTAACAGAAAATAAGTTGAAATTGAACATGAAAACAAAATTCTCTTTTAACTATATTTAAGAAAAATGTTCTCTTATTCAAATCATGAAAAGTATTTTCCTTTCTCAATCTCTTTATATAATTTAGTATATATTAATATGTTTATTATATTCAGATTTTTTTAAAATTTTTTATGAAAATATTTATTAATATGGATAACAAATAAGTATGGATAATTGAAAATAAAAAAATTAATTACTTAAAAAAATTTAAAATTATTTTTTTACATGTTAGTCATGGAAAATTAATTTTTCTATGAAAGTATATTTTCAATTTGAAAAATAAGTGTCATGAAAAATATTTTTTTTATCAAAAAAACATAAGAAAATATTTTTGATCGTATTCTTTATGCGATTGCCAAACAAAGAAAAATAAAATTCAAGAAAATAAGGTTCAAAAATTGATTTTCCATGGATAAATATTTTTTCAAAGAATTTATTTTCTGTCAAACAAGCGGAGCCTTAAATTATATGAATATTTTAAAACTTATTTTCCATTTATATTTGTATACCACAAAAGACTAAATGTAAGTTTTTTATTTTTTTTAAGACTTAAGATCTCAAAATTCTTTTGAGAACATCGAATTTGTTTCTCGCATAAAACTTACTATCAGCCATTGATTTGCTAAAAACCAAATATTAATGCCAAAAAAGCAGCCTCGCCGCTCATTCGTTTTCCCCGTTTTTGCTTTTGCTTCATTTGTCGCAAGCTTGTTCGGTATATTGTATATAATGAGACTGGTGACATAATTTTCATAATGATATAATACATTTTAATTATTAAATATGATAAAAATAAACCTGATATTTTATCATTTTATATTTAGATTATAGATTTTAGAGTACGTAATAACCTTTGCATATATTTATAATTTTATTTATTTATAGATTTTAGAGTATGTAATAACCTTTACATATATTTATAATTTTATTTATTTATTTATTTATTTACTTAATTTTGAATTTTTACTGAATTTGTGTGTGTTACTAAATTTTGAAAAATTTAATAATTGGTTTTATTGCTTTTTTAGTTTTTTTACTCAATCTGTGTGTTGTTACGAAATGTTTAAAACTTAAGTAAAATATGAAATAATTGATGGTGTAAGCTCTAGTTTCAAGCATTGCCTGTTAATTACATTCATTAGTTAAGACATTTAATTCTATCTTTCAATTATATTTGTAAATGAAGAAAGAATAGAATTTTCATGATTGAATATCTTGATGCTTAAGTTGGCATATGTGATGCATATGCCTGTAGGACCTTTGAAGTAAGAGATTTCTTTCTTAACATCCCTAGTCGATCACTACTATGGGAATAGTTAATGAATTAAGACTAACATGCTCCTTCTAACTTAGTGGTTCGGTCCTACAAAACACAAGGACATGGGATGTCAGTTAGAAATCATAGATACATGTCTAGGACATAGCATTTGGCTTAGATCCACCAATGAGAACAACTACATGTAGTTCGGAGTCATAAGTAGTTCTCATGTGCAATCTTACATCGAATATCTTAGACCTAAAATCTCTATAAAATTCTAGATGGATTTTTGTATACTTTAACATACGTCTAACGTGCCCATAAAAGGGTGACAAGTATGGATATGATTAGGTATGCATTGGTTCATGTTAGATAGCATGAGAGAAGTGACGGGATTACTCACTCTCGAGGAGAGAGAAAATGCCTCGACCACTTGATCAATGAATTGGAAAGAGTGCGGCAACACCTAGATGAAATAATGAGTTTCATTATTTATCGGAAAGGATTCAATGTCACTAGAATATCAAGAAAAAGAATTTTAAAAATATGGATGACTATTCCATGCCTTATGCAATTCTGGTATTTAGGGTGAGGGACTATGTAAGATTGCTTCAAATCAAACGGGTGTCACAACATCCTCATTTAGATTGTATTGTCATAACATTTTTCTAGAGTTTGTTTATGATCTTTATGAATTAATTCTTTCTAATGCCAACTTTAAATAGACCTATAGGATCACATAAGAAGGCTATGTCTGAAAAGGGCAAAATTGATATTTCCAATATCGAACGAATATTTGGGCCATATTAGGGACAAATATATGAGGCATGAAAATTTGTAATATAGACACATAGTACACGACCATCTCTTGGTTAATTCTAATTATGCACTAATTAGGAAGTTAATCATGAAGATGTAAGAATCCTAGTTGGATAAGGATTAGGACACGTTTGCACATGTGTCCAAAAACGTGTTCCTTGTAAGAAGGATCATTGTCCTAAATATCCATTTTAATTATTGGCTTAATCCTAATTGATTTAAAATTCAAAATTTGAATTTAAATCAAAGTGAGATTTAAGACTAAAATTAGGAGATTGGATAAGATTATAATAAGGATAAAGTTAAAGATAAGATAGAACACATTTAGGACACATTGTGTCTTAGAAGGTGGCCAAAATGATTTCCACCTGAGAGATCGACTTCACCTCTTTTCTTAACAGTCCTAATCTGATCTAAATTATATTCCTAATCTGATCTAAATTATATTTGAACTCAAATTTGAGTTCTTATCTAAGTGAAAGTTGGCTAGGATAAGATGAAGGGAATATAAGTGCAAATCAATTAAGTTTTTATCTTTCCTCTCTTCTTTAGGACTCTTAAAAGTGTGGCTATAAAAGGAGACACTTCCTCCTTTATTTTGAATGCTTCTTGGTCAAAATTAGGCTTCCCAAATGTGAGAAAAATTTCATTTTTTTCTTACAAACCGTGTTGTCATGAATGCCATATAGAGCTAGCACTCAACCTTTTCGCAAAGGACTAGCCGTGTGTGTGTGAGCACAGAAGAAGGTAAATTTTAGCTTCTTTGTGACACGAGTTTTGGAGACTTGAAGGTTGTATATACTGGTCATATATAGTATTTACACAATTATTTTTCACCTCGAATCATTCTTGCATCGAAATTAAGGTACAAAACCTAACTAGTTTAATTAGCTCACACATATGATGCATGGATCTTGGTTCTCGGTTTTATTATGGTTGTTCTTGATCTATTTAGCAAAGAAATCCATTGTGCCTAACCTAATTTAGTCCTAACAAAAACTAACAATAATTTAGTAATAAAACAAATTATTGAATTGCTTTTACCTTTTTATTAATTTAGATATTTTTGCGAAATTGATGAACCATTGCTTAATTTGTAGTATTTAAGTAAAAATTGAAGTAATTTAATGATTAACTTAATTAATGAATTGGTGAAAATTACTGAATTTTTAAAACTAAGTAAAATTTCAAATAATTCAGTAATTAACCTATCTATTGAATTGCTTTATTTTTTACTCAATTTTGATATTGTTTTACTGAATTTATTAATGTAATGACAAAGCTAAAATAAACTCAATCATTTTTACGCATCCATATACATCTCTCTATATGCCTACGTGTCCATATTACGCCTCTACGTGCCTACACCCATTATGCCTCTAAATAAAGTGTGCAAAATGATTACATGAATGAATGTACAAAATCAATCACATAACCATAGCAACTCATGACATCTCAATCAAAATAATCATTAATTCAGTTATTTTAATTGCATAGAACTTTTCACTGATTTTTCCAAATGTGCATGCAAAGACCTTTATACGCTAAAAGGATTTATTCTTAAGAAAGATATATTAGAGAAACTCATGAGAATAATTTAATGAGGCATTATGGGGGTACAAAAGACTTTGAATATATTGCATGAGCATTTTTATTAGTCTAATATGAAGCATGATGTGAAATGTTTTTGTAACAATTGGATAACATGCAGGCAAGAAAAATCAACCGTCAAACCACTTAACCTATATACACATTTTCATGTTCTTATCAACTTTGGATTGACATTTCTATGAATTTCATTTTAGGTTTACCAAACAGATATTGCTCATGTACAAACCGAATAACCACTAGAAGGGGAGGGGGTTAAGAGAAATACTGATTTTTGGAAAATAAGACAGAACACATAATTTACACTAGTCTGATGATCAATACCTACATTCACTACCCAAGTTCCCACATAAGATTTTGACCAACTCTTATATTTTCACTTTTTAAGTTAAGTGAGAACTTTTACAGTCACTTGAAAAAAGGCTAAAAAAACCTTACCAAATAATTTGATTTGTAGGTTGAATTCTATAAAGTATATGTTGATATAACCTAGAAAGAAAGACATTAATTTCTATTCTACTTGAAAAGCAAGTAAACAAGCAAAAAAGTGTAAAAGTTTACAAAAAGACTTAGTACAGATATTAGATGCTCAAACATTTTTATCTTGATCTCTTTCTTTTGTTGTTAAGGCTTTATATAGTCCCTATTGAGCATTTACTGATTGGGGGTTGATGTATACCACTTTTAATGTCTTTTAGAAGTCAACTAATGTCCACTGCACACTCTCTTAGTTGAGTAACAAAAATGTTACTGGAGTAGTTTTCCACTTTAGTTGGCTAATTTTTTTATTGGTCGAATAATTAGATATCTTTAGTTTACTAACTTATTTGGTCAAGGAACAAAAGTTTTAGTAGACTTTAGCATTTTGGAGTTCGTCCCTTAGTTGAGTAACACAAATATTGGTCGAATAACTTTCCCTGCAAATGAAAGTTAATTGAGTAATAGAAATATTGGTCGTCAAACTTGTTGGAATTTTTTCAAATTCAAACAAGGAAAAGTAGTGTTTGATTGTCTATGTCACTGTATTGATTTTCTAACCTATTTGTGTGGCATGCTTCAGATTTACCATACTAATCCAAAACCTAGCCAATTTAAATATTTTGTTGTCCCAACTAGCCGTTGCACTTTTTATTTAACCTGTTTATAGCATGTTAAGTTGAGTAATACAAAATTTAGTTGATTAACTTACCAATTTTGCTACATTGCTCGACTAAACAAGGTTAATCAAGTAAACACTTGGTCAAGTTTATTTTTCTTACAATTTTTCTCTTAGATCATATTTGCACAACTTTAAAACCAAATTTATCAAATTCATGATATTTTACATTACCAATACTTAGGTGGTATTTTCAATTCACCACCATTGATAGTACACCCTCAAACTAATGGCAAACTAAGGTGATCAAGAAAACACCCACTACTTTGGTGTCTGCTATCATATAAAAGAACTTAAAACAACAGGAGAAGTGTTTTCCACATGTTGTGTTTGCATACAATAGATCAGTTCATTCTACTGCTACTTTTCTGTCATTTAAAGTTGTGTATGGATTTAATCCTATAACTGTTAGTGCAAGCCCTAAGCTCAATACAGATGTCTTGTATAGAATTACTTGTCATTGTATGTGAATGATAACGATAAGGAAAATTGATGAAAAACTTGTGATTACTTATAATACAACCCGCTAGGCAAGTATACTTATCGAATAGTGATACTGCTACAGAGTTTTGGATGTTGATTCCGCGATGACGGTCAAAGTACTACTACTATCAACCTAAACTATTATCTAATCAAAACAATATCGAGTCTAAAAAATTAACTAATTATTACTAATAATACTAAATTACGCAATTCGCAGTAATAAAATAAAAACAATGCAAAAGAATTGGGTTGATTCAAATGGAGAAAAGTGGATACCTAGACTTAACTCCTCCTATGAATTCATACTTGTTTAACTCAATTAATTTGGGAAATAATGAATATTGGACCGTGGGAATGTCTATTCTTTGTTAAAATATCTCTCGATTAGATTAACAACTAAGACTAAGTTGATTAGCCAAAATCTCTTTTAGACTAAAATCATAATCCATCATTAAGTTCATGCATTCCTCTATTAGCATTACACTAATTCGGAGGACTTCTGTAATTCTAGAGATAGAATTATAGGCAACTCCTTTCAATTATGGGAGACTTAATATGCTGGATGATTTCTTAAACTATCAATGCATAGTTATGTTTCACAATTAAACCACATAATTGAATCTCAACAAAATTCATTAAAACCACAAATCAATCAAGTTATAAGTCGTAATTCATCATAGGATTTTTCTACTCTAGATATCCATAACAAATCTAGTTCATGTTTAAACAAAATTTAACAATCAAAACTAAACATGTCCTTGCAAAAGACAGTAACCATTGAAACTCTTACAAGATCAATAGATCGACTATCTAGCATAAGAATCCTCGAATTGGTTGTCCTCCAACTTGAATTTTTGCTCTTTTTGCTCTGAACTTGGGTCTCTTGGTCGCTCTAGCTCTGAAAAATGCATAACCCCTTCTTTGGTTCTTAAAACCCTTTATATAGAAGGGTTATTTCTACACCCCGTAAGTTACAAACCGCCATGGAAATGCATAAACCATTTGTCGGGCCGTTCGGTCCTGCACTGTGCAACTCGATAGGTGGAAACGGGCATGGGAACGGTTAATGGAAAGTGTTATAGAGGCTGTTCTCGAAGGGAATAGTGATAGAAACGGCCTATGTGGCCATTCTGAAGATTGTTTGGACCTGCACGTATCACATTTCTTCTCGATTCTACTTCATTTCGATCCATATTTTGCCTGTTTTGCGCCAAATTCTCTCAGTGACCTAAAGATATGAAAAAGTATGGAAATTATACAGATATCTTGCCAAAGTTAGTCTAAAAACCAGATAAATGCCGTGAAAATAGATATAAAATATTTGTATAAAACGACATTTATCAAACATCACCACAGTTAAGTCTTTGCTTGTCCTCAAGCAAATAATAAAAAATTATACTCAAAGTATAGGAAAACAAGCATGGGTTTCTTTAGCAATATAGTTTCCATGCAGTCTCAGATATAACCAAGAAGCATAAGTTCAAAGATAACGCATAACCAATAATGACCAAAAGCTAAACAAACATATTTTGACTAAAGAACATATTCAAAATTGCACTCAGAGATGATCCCGTATATGTGTGTAAAACAATTCTAGATAAGTTTAAACACTTATTAAACAACTGTTGACAAGTAATAGTACTGAGATTGTAATGTAAATATAGTGCAATAAATTCCAACAACAAGAATAAGGCAGTTAGAGGCAAAGTTGGCTAGTAAGATTTTTTCAAATTTCGAGTGCGTTTTACGCTCCGTCTCAATTTTCCACTTACTTGATTGCTACAAACACATTTTCTTCACAACATTCTTACTGAGTTTCCCCCATCACTAACACTTTCTCTTTTCATGCGAAGACCACCCACTTTTGGTAGTTGTCCCTGGTTACTCAAGAAAGTCATGACAAAGGTGCTTTGCATACTCATATCTTAAATACCAGACAGAGGAGTAGAGTCTTAACTTTACCAATACAATAAAAAGAATTCCAATTTTTTTTTCTACTTAAAATTGCGTTTTAGTACCTTTGTTGCTTACGAGTTTAGGTTCAATCGAGCAAGGGCACACTTCAAAGCATAACAAAATCATACCTCAATATCATTGCACTTTGTTAGTACATATGCAAAAAAAATTTTCGTTAGCCATAAATATTTGCAAGACAGTAAAAGTATTATTAAGTGTAGACAATTGCAGGATAAAAATTAAAACTCACCCACAATTAGTTTGGAGTGCTCAAAATAGGGATACGACTAAGAATACAAAAATGTCTAGTTATTTAAATCAAAAGATCGCATATTCTTCTAAAGGTCATTACCAGTTATGATTATGTAGTTGAACGGATGCACTCAATTACATAAATTCATCACTGGCCAGAAAATAAAAATTGCTATATATCCAATTAACACACAAGAAATTTTTTATTTTATGAACCCCCATCACCACACTTTTAGAACAATACATTGTCCTCAATGTACAAGAAAATAAAGATGAAATAAAGGGTAAATAGAAAGGAAAAATGACAGAAACTTCCATCAAGGCTATTTCGTGGGATGTTTCATAAAGACTCTTAATGTTTGACTTGTCGGCTTTAAAAGAAAGGATTGAAGAAAAGAAAAATAGAATTAACATTAAGTATAAAATTCTTCAGCATAAGAGTTCCTAAAAATGAAAAATGAGAAATAAAAAAAATGAAAAGAAAAATAAATAAAACAGACAATAAAATAAAATAAAATAAAAATAAAATGAAAGAAATCAAATCCTAAAATCAAATCTTAAAGATCATCGGCATCTTGTCCGCCGTGTCAGTCATTGCCCTGTTGGTCCTCATCTCACCAGGGTGCTTGCGGGTAGTACTGCTGATAAGGATCGTAGTATGGTTGGTAAGCCGGTGGAGGAGTGTAGGGAGGTGGCTAGATATTGAAATGTTGGAATAGATGTTCCATGTTATGCTCCAGCGCGTATATATGTTCTTCTTGCGCTAACTGCTTTCTGTGAATAGACTGTAATATAGCATCTTGAGCAATCTGCCGCTGCTCCATAGCGGCTAATGTGGCTCTAATCTGGTCTAGCTGGGATCGCAGACCAGGATGCTGAGGTGGTGGCACTGGTGCCTCTAATATTGGCACCTCAGCTGCCTCTAATACTGGCACCTCAGCTGCTAGCTCCTCCTCCTCAGCCTGAGGCTGCTCCTCTCCATCATCTCTCATCGGCCTATACTGTCATATGCCATCGACCCAAACTCTCTCGACTAACCTCATTCGTCGGAGGACTGCCATATCCAGATACTCGACGGAGGCCATAGTAGCTATCACTGGCATACATTGTAGTCTGTGAATCCCCTGTACTATCTGAGTGGCGTAGTGGCCTGAGTACAGTCTGGCAATCGTAGGCCGAGTAAGCTGATCTCTAAGAGACTTAGCCAATAGGTAGCCTATGTTGATTGGGACTCCTCAATCCATGCTATATAGACAAATTAGGTCTTAGAAGATAATATTCCCTTCGCTTTCCCTCCTTCTGAATAAAGTGGTAGTTATCACCCGATGTATATAGCACAAGGCATAAAGAGTGAACTAGGATGCCTTGGACCTGCTCGGGCTGACATCTGTACTGTTTATCAACTCTCTCCAATAAACCACAATATCAACATCTACTGGGAACTCTAGAGGCAGGTCGGCGAACTCGTGGCTGGAGGCAAAATCCTTGTTGTAGATACCCATCCAACTGCTAAAGTCGGAGAGTGTCATCCTGTGCACCGCACACCCTGCTCTAAAACTGACAGAGCTATAGTCACAATATGCTGGCTACTGTAGCTCAATAAAAGTAAATGAAGCTGAGAACCCCAATGTCAGCTCTCGGTAGGTAGGAGTGCCAATCTCGAAGAATTTATCCCAACCCCTGACTCTCGTCAGCCGTGTGTACTCCTCGTAGAGGTTGAGGTCCCGTAATGTAGTCTCGTCCGACAGCCTGATGGGAAAGAATGGTTTGCCCATCGGGGCCTCGAGACGTCTCTAATGATGTGGCTCCTCCGGGAAACTAAGTATCTGAGTAGCTAGCTCAACATTATCTAGACCTCTAATGCGTCTCGGGGCGGGTCTCTTTCAGCGAGAAGGGCCTACACCTGACATCTGCATGAATAAAGAAAAACATCTCATTCACAACAACCCATCTCAATGCTCAATA
>CANYCX010774682.1:0-17125 GCA_948193385.1 Breynia disticha f. nivosa
AAATTCCTTTGAAATTTCATTCATTTTTTCTAATGTCAACTTATCATATGACTCGAGAGAACTCAAGTGGGTCATTATAATCTTTGATTGGTAAATAGACATGAACATGACAAGTTATAACAAGTGTAAGTTTTAATACGAGGACATTAAAGGAGGAGATTCAATGAGTTTTTTATTTATTTTACTGAACTGTGCAGATTTTCTAAAATTAAAACTGTTTTTTATTGAATAAATAAAAGACTCAAATTTATTTTCATTAAATCTAACGATTAAAAATCGTTGCATCATTGAGTCCCTATAGTTAGAGTCATTACCATAAAACTCCTCTGTAACAAGTCAATCTTTCTTGGTAAAAGTCTCACCCACTATATTTTCCTTTCCAATGCAAGACAATTCCTTGTTAATGATTTCCTATTTGTTGACCATTAGTCAATTTGATCGGGTTGAGACATTATTTTCTGATTAAATTGATCATGACAGATTAAAATATAATTAACTCAAACTAAATCAATTATTTTTACAGATCAGACTAAATCAGCACACTTCTACTCGTTTAATTGATCGGATTAGGAGTGAAATAATTATAAATTTCAATTCAAACCCCGCCAAATTTGGCTTATTTTTTAATTTAATAATATTTTTTATAATATTTCTAATTTTATTAAAATTATAATTTTAAATATAACATTATAAAAATTAAATTTTTAAATAAAAAATTATAAATTTAAACTTAATTAATAAATATATATTACTTATCGCTTCGGTTTAGTTTCGAGTTAAAATTCACCAACTTAAAACCAAACCGAATCTAACAAATTAAGAGTGCGTTTGGTATTGTTGTTTGCAAAAGCTACAACAACTTTTAACTACCAAAAACAGTTTTGTGTGTTTGATAACACTGAAAAACTACTTTTATTAAAAGCGTTTTGGGCTAAAAAACTATTTTTTGAAAAAGTTACTATTTGATACTTTCTCAAAAAGCAGTTTTTTGTTTTTAAACATAATTTTTATTTTCTTAACAAATTTTTTTTTTCGATTCTAATTTAATTTTTATAAAATATAATATATTTTAATATATAATTTTATGATAAAAATTTAATTTAAAATATTAATTTTTATTTTTAAAATAAAAATAGATATTATTTAAAAAAATAAAAAAGTTAATTTTAATATTTTCTTTCTAATTTATATTTTTAGCATTTAAATAAGTTAAAAGAATATTTTTATCATATTTTTTATAATTTTTTTGTCATCTCACTCGGTATCTCAGACATATTGGTCCAGACTAATCTGAGCTTGGAACGAGATGTACAACTCCTCCCTCACAAGGGGCGACTCCTCCAGGAATCAAACTCAGGCGCTACCTAAGTCCAAGACCTTTAAAAGGACTGATTGTCACTCCAGCCAACGCCTCTTCGATAAAATATTTTTGTAGTTAACAGTAATTTTTTCATAATACATTACCAAACAGTTGTTTGATTTTTTTAACAGCAATATTAGAAATAACATTTTTACTATGAGCAACAACAATATTTAACAGCAATTCAAATAGAAATTAAGAAAAAGTCAAAGTAACTCCAAATAAAATTGCTAAAAAAACACTAAATACGATTTGGCCCGATTTGTTCCGATTTAAAATGATCGATTCAAATTTTTTCTTTCTCCGCTGAATTTGAAATTAAGAAATTTCAAATAAGTTGAACAGTCTAAAGTCAGTACACCAAACAAACACCATCAGAGTGTTGGCAGAGACAACAGTCTCGTACGTGGCAGTTGGTCGGCGATGACCTTCAAACTAAGAAAACTCTATTCGATAACTTCAAGCTCCACGTGTTACTTCCTCAATGGAAACCCACTTCAACAAATAACGTTAAATCTTTACATCTGTCAGACACTAACAGCACGCTTTCAAACCCTCTCTCTACTTGCAAGAATATTCCAAATATTCCACCCTATTATACTCCTCAATCCTACTATTCCTAAAGAATCGAAACGCTGCGTTTTACCCGAAATCCATTGTGTTCAAAATCAACGGCTGTTTTGTTTTCCATCGTCATAAAACTAGGGGCATGCAAGTGTTTAGGGTAGGATAAACGACAAATCATCTAAACGACGTAGTTTAAACACTCATTGTGAACAAAACAAGAAAACAAACACTAGTTTATCATTCTTTAAACTTTTCTTTTGTGGGTTTGTGTTTTTGAAGTGATTAGTGCAAAAAGTTGTGTTCTTTATTGATTTTGAGTCTTGAAAGTGAAGGGTTTGTAATGTTTCAAATAAAAATTTGATCTTTAAAGAGAAGAAGATGCAGACAGAGGCAAGAGTTGGAGTTGTGGTTGAAGGAGGAGCAAGAACTTTAAATTCACAACAAAAACAAGAAAGGCCATTGAAGCAACATCAACAGATCGGAACTGTTTCTCAGCTTATTGCTGGCGGTGTTGCCGGTGCTCTCAGTAAGACTTGTACTGCCCCACTGGCTCGTCTCACCATTCTTTTTCAGGTTTGTTTAATGTTGAGGTGTTTTTTTGGAAAGAATTAGAAAAGATGGTTTATCTGGAGTGAGTTTTTGTGTGGTTCTGGTGTGGTTTTGGATGAGGTAATATGTGGATTATTTTGTCTTAATTCAGTTGATATTGTGGAAAGGAAGAGTTGGACATTGACAGGATGTTGTGTTTTGTAGGAACATTGTGAGGTTTAGGTTTGTCTATGGTGGGAATGGAGAGGTGGGATGAGGAGTGATGTGTTGGATTCAATGGATGGGTTATAAAAGAGGAAACTTTTTAGATGTCTAGAATTCTAACATAATTTAGTTTGGATTATTATCTTGTATTGGCTCTTCCCTTTTCATGCTTGAAATTATTATTGCAGGTGCAAGGTATGCATGCTGATGTCTCAGCAATGAGAAAGGCTAGCATATGGCTGGAGGCTTCAAGAATAATTAGGGAGGAAGGAGTTAGAGCTTTTTGGAAGGGGAACCTTGTTACAATTGCTCATCGTTTACCCTATTCAGCTGTCAATTTTTATGCTTACGAGCACTATAAAGAGGTTAGCGGACACAGATGAATAATTGCGCACAATTCAGCTAGCTATAAAATTCTGCTGTACCTCTTTGTAATTGTAGCTTATTTGTTGGTGAATTTGTGTTGCAGCTACTGCACATGATACCTGGACTAGAAAATCATAGGGAGAACATTGGAGGAAACATAATTGTACATTTCATGGGCGGTGGTCTTGCAGGAATAACGGCTGCATCTGCTACGTATCCGTTAGATCTTGTAAGGACACGTCTTGCTGCTCAGGTAAAATTGCTGGTCTTTGATTGAAACTTGGGTAGTCTACTTAAAAACTTGTTTATGTCTTTCTTTTATTTTTATTATTATGACTATTATACTGATTTCTTGTTTTTCAGACAAATGTGATCTACTATAGAGGTATATGGCATGCATTAAGAACAATTCGCACACAGGAGGGTGTTTGTGGTTTATATAAGGGACTTGGAGCAACATTGCTGGTATGTTTTTTCTGATATATGAATGAAAGTTATCCTAGATGAACTAATTTTCTTGATGAATTTGCTGTGATTGGGCATTAATGTAGGGTGTTGGACCAAACATTGCTATCAGTTTTTCTGTTTATGAGACTTTAAGGTCTTATTGGCATTCACACAGGTATTATTGCCATAATTTTACGAGGAATGATGTTTTCTTGAAATACCTTCCTATTGACAATTTGTATATAGTTTTTGCTTAGTCTTCAACATTTGCTTTACGCAGGCCGCATGATTCCCCTGTAGCAATGAGTTTGGCTTGTGGCAGTCTGTCTGGCATTGCATCTTCAACAAGTGAGTCCTCTAAAATCTTCTCAATAGGCATGCCTCTTGTATATTGAATAACAGTATCCTCTTTATGCAAGTTAAATGTGTTTTTTTTTCATGTAATTCAATTTTAATTGTATTTCCTTACAAATATTGCTTGAAGGATGTACTAAAGATGTTGAAGTTTTCATAGTTTTTTTCACATATCACTCAGTAACATTGGTCATAGGGGATAGCCGAGTTTAGCACAGCTTTTGGTGCAACTTCTTACCTTTGCTTGATTAGATTGTGTCAATGTCTAATCAAAGAAGTTAATACTTCTAGCTGTTGCTATGCTTTTGATGCAGAGAAGCAGGATGTGGTGCAGGCTCTGTGCCACTAAGTATCTAACCAACCTGTTCCTAGAGCCCGAGATGAAAACGAGTTGTTTTATATCTTGCATTTGAGAACTTTAGTAAGGAAGTTGAGGAAAAATTACCTTCTTTTGTTCAATTGATCTGACTTAATTTATTGTGTAGCTGTCCTAATTATTACTGCATTTTCGAACATTTATACAATGACCTGACCTCCATAGCAGTGCAGCAATTTCAAAATAGTGGCTGAACTCTCAGGTGATACTAATACCCTTCCTGCAGCTATCCCTTGTGAGAGGTGTCCTCTTTGAGGTATGCTTCTCACTTAGGAGACCTTTGCCAATTGCATGACGATTGATGAGTAACCAAAATCCTTCAGTTCAACGGGTTTCTGGATGCTTTTCTGGTTTAGATATGGATAAATTGCTGGAAAAACTTATTATATCTTGTCATCTTTCAAGTTGCCATCAGTAACCTGAGAAAGTGGGGAAGTGATGAACATGAAAAAAAAAAATTCTTTTTGATGTTGATTGAGTGCATATTTACTTTTAATTTTTTCCTGAAAAGCACCATCCAAACTGGTAATCGTGACAGAACTTAGATAACCTAGTTATCTTGGTGAACAGGTGCTAATCATGGGTATTTTTACAGCTTGTTTGAATCACGAACTCAGTATTGTGACTCCATTCTCATCCGAATAATGTGTACTAATGTGGCTTTGTGTTGTGTAGCAACGTTTCCTTTGGATCTTGTAAGGAGGCGGAAGCAATTAGAAGGAGCTGGTGGCAGGGCACCTGTTTATACAACAGGCCTTTATGGTACATTCAAACATATATTCAAGACTGAAGGATTCCGGGGTTTATACAGGGGCATTATGCCTGAATACTACAAGGTTGTGCCCGGCATTGGTATTTGCTTTATGACATACGAGACCTTGAAGCTACTATTAGCGGATGTCACGGCCAAACTATAGCCGCTACCCGCTACTGACAAAGTGGGAATACGGTTGACAGTGACGATGGTTGCTGATCGTATTGTGGGTTTCTCGTGGTGGCGGATTTTGTGATGCTACTGTGAGAAAAACATATTGTTACTTGTAGATAGGTAAAAGATAAATCTAACCCGCAATTGTTTTTTTGTCTTTATTTTAACATTCTCAAAAGCTATTCTCGGAGAAGGAAATTTTTTTTGAAAGAAAATTTGTCAGTGATGATACTTCCATTGTCCAGATTCTTCATACCTTAATCTGAAATTCTTTTGACATGCACAATGTATTTGCTGTTGCTGTTTAGATTTGAGATTAGTTCATTTATTGAGAATAGACTCATTTTGTGAAGAGGGTAGAAATTTGTTGTTTATTGAATTTGACGGCAATATCAGATCGGAAAGGCGAATTTCCGACGTGAACAGGCGCCGAGGCCCTGCTGTTTTACAGCTTCTAAGGGTAGGAAAGGACTTGTAAGACTGTCCTGGGTCATTATTCTCTTCCATTTTTATTAAAGACGTGTTAATATTGTATTGAATGTCATTTGTGAACATGTATGATCTTAGCACCCCCAAGAAAATATAAGGGGAAGTCTCAACTTCTGACATGAGCCGATCCTTTGAATGACGGCAAGAGATGAAACAATCTGTAAAATTTGTTAGCATTACAACGGGAAACTTCCGGTCAGGCGAATGTGTTCCAGCGTTGTGCGTAAGCCGTACTTGCTGACGGCTTCATTGGCAGCTCTGAACCCTCCTCCGTAAGCTATGGAAGCATCATGTTTAATCTGATACATGAAGAATCTTCCGAGTTTGTTCTCAACGTCAGATTTGAAACCT
This sequence comes from Breynia disticha f. nivosa, assembly GCA_948193385.1. Classification (NCBI taxonomy): domain Eukaryota; kingdom Viridiplantae; phylum Streptophyta; class Magnoliopsida; order Malpighiales; family Phyllanthaceae; genus Breynia; species Breynia disticha. Next base: position 5,992 of record CANYCX010774682.1, read on the forward strand.
TTCTTAGATGAGTATGAGGAAGACGAAGCCCCTGTTGATGTTGATGGCATGTCTTCAGCTCCTGGCGGTACTTCTGATTCAAGCCACATGTATGAAAGCACTTGACAGATACCTTCCTCTACCTCAGGATTAAGATTACGGTACCCTGTAGTTAATGATATGACTGAACTGTTAGCGACTTAGCTAATGACAGAATCAGAAATATTTTTGAGGAGCGAAAATAGAAATAGAAAAAAGCGGCAAAAAAAGGGCAGTAGTGCAGAAAAATACATGATAAAAAAGAAATGACTATAGAGTATACACGACAATAAGACGATAAGGGGAGCGACCAACCCCTCGCCCCCACTGTTTCTGTCCCTGGACTTAACAAAAGCTTCCTGAATATTTGGAAAAAGAGTTCTCACTTATTACCTTTAAGGCGTAACCAGCCATGCATAAGCTCATGGGTTAGAATAGCACCTGTTAATAGTCTGCAACAAGAACAATAAAAGATTTGGGAATGTGAAACACAATTTTGGATCTTTTAAATCATCCTCGTTTTAAAAACAAGTATTGAATTTTACCTTGGAAGACCATAGAGTACAAGAATGGCTGTAACTTCGCACTTCCTGGTGAGCTTATGTGGCTGCGTTCTCATTCCTACAAGTCTCCGGCCTCCAATTCTTGACCTTTTGTGTATCTGAACACAACAGAAAGATTATTACTTATTGAAGAAACCAACCAAGTTTTGAGTTATAGGATAATAGATCAGAATCATACACTGGCAACAGTCTGTTCTTCAGAGAGACAGAGACCCCTTGTCTCAGGCATATGATGATAACCCTGAAGAGAATGAGAATAAGAGGAAGAACATTTCATCGTTAAAAAGGTCTAAGCTACAGTAAAATAAGATTTGTTTACATTCTTTTCGCCCACAATAGCTTCATTAAGAGCTTGTCTTTCAACAAGAAGCATGGGAATCTGCTGATCCAATCTCATATTCATCCCTTCATAATAGTCTCTGATAGCATGGTAAAGCGGTTGGCAATCGCCGGTATCCATAATTGCAGATTCCATGCACTCGAAGCATAAACTCCGGCCATCCTCTAAACAGTAGTACCTTGCATTCCATGACTTTGATGGTGACAACACAAAGGGGAAAACCAGAAAGGCCAAAAGCAAATACCATAAGAACTAAATTTTGGAGGGTCAGTGCAATCAGCAAGTGTTTTGTTCAAGCTTAAAATAGGTACCTCCAAGCGCTCACAACTACAACATCGAGCAGTGTTATCATGCTCGTGCGATGGACAGTACTTTTGGGTCCAAAATGGGTGGCATCTATACTCGATCAAACCAGCAGCATTTGTTGGAATCTGAAGATTCAACGGACTAAACGTCAGAGACGCTGCTTAAAAGTGAAAACATATAACAATTGATGAATGTGATTTATTAAGCACCAACGATTTTAGAAAATCAGCACGGATTTATCTTACAAATTGGAGGCAAACTTCACACTTGGGATGGTTTAACTCTTTGAAACATAACTTGTGGTATGGACCGCCATTTTCTGACAAGGAAAACTTGGATGAACAGAGAAAAATATAGGTTAGGGAGGTATAAACCTGCAAACTAAGAAAAGATTTCTGAAATCATTATTTTCTATGAAAATTTTTAGGATTATTATTTAGGAGAAACAGAACTGTAATGTAGAAGGATTAAAACACCTGTCAAACCAAGAAAAGATTTTACCTCGCTTTCTGTAATGGGAGCACGGCAATGGTGGCAGCGAAAGCACCCTGGATGAAAGAATTTTCCCATCCATCCCAAATAGTTTCCATAACCAATGTCCTGATGACAACCGCTACAAAGTCTGCAAGTTATGCGAAATATTTGTGAGCAATGAACCAAAAAAGTATATGAGGGTGAATAACAAAACCAAATTAAGGAGGAACTTACCTATAACTGCTCCAGGGAAAATAATGTGCAGGAGCTTGAGGATATGAAGGTAAATTGATACTGTCCTGAAGAGTCTTACCCAGATCTTCATCAGTATTTGGTCTCCATCTATGCTCTTCATCATTGTTCGTTTGCCATCTATATCCTGACCCATCAAGATCTAAAAAAACTTATAGTCTGGATTTAGATTAAGATTTATAAGTAGTTAAAGAGTAGAAATGGCTTACCGCTTGGTCCTGGTCTTCTATGATGAGGCAGAGAGAGTGCACTGGCACGGTCTAGTTCTTCATTCTCCCTAGCTCTAGAGTGATCATCCTGTTGACAACAGAAAGAACTAATTGATCCTAAATGTTGTAATCTTTTGCATCAAATTCAAGAAACTCCATTTTGCAATCATTACATGTTCATTGTTAGGACTTATCCTATTCTTTTTTCACTCATAACAAGAATGAAATGTCCTGATACAGTATGGAAGTCGCAACCGAAGATGCATCAGAGCAATGTAAGAGTTCCAGTTGAAGTAATTGAAAGAGTTTATCATATTCAATCATTCACAGTTTGTAGCATCAGATTGATTCAACTTAATAAATTATTTGGAGAATTTAGTTTTCACTGAACTGAGATGTCTGCAAAAGGAGAAATGAAGAAAATAAAGCAGCTTGAAGAACCAAAAAAGCAGTGATAAAAGCCATTTTGTGAGGTTAAAACCAACTTTTTCAAGCTTTTGATCGATAAATAGCAGAGAATATGCGGCGGCTCTCTTGAAATGAAAACTTCAGCAATAACACGCAAAGAACAATCCAAAAAACCAAAAACAAAAGAAAACAAATAAACTTACCAATGATCTAGACGGCGCACGCCAAACCACGTTCTCTTCTCCGTGAAGCTGCGGAGGAGGACGACCACCACCGCCAACTCCTCGACTAGACGACCCTCCTTTGAACAACTTACTTAACCATTTCATAAACCTCGACTTCCTCTCTCCGTACGTTGAACCCAAGTCTCCTGCTTGAACCGCACGCAAACGTCAAAAACAAAAAAGAAGAGATCTTGAGTCACTGCTTGCTTAGCATTTAGGCTATATATCTGCATGGAATATTACAGTAGCAAAGTTATGCGTGGCAATGAATTATTAAGAAAGAGAGGGTACCATAAATGCAAGGATTAGCGATGTGGTTGACGCCGGAAGGAGGAGCCATGAAGAGAGAAGAAGAAGAGGAGGAGAAAAGGACGTAGAGAGAGAAAGAGAGAAAAGGACAGGAGGAAGAGGAGGGACAAGGCAATGGGGCATCCTTGAAAAAATAATAGGCTGAAAAAGGTGGGAATTGGATGAATTTAAAAGACAGGAATCTTAAAGATGGAAAGGAAAGGAAAGCAGAAAGAGATTCTTGGCTTCTGAATTAAAAGGAAGACAGCATACACATAGAGATTTTTGTTTCATGAAAAGATATTTTAATGGTGAAGAGAAATAATAAAATGGAAGGAAAGTAGAGAAAGAAAAAATGGGAGAAAGATGGATGAGCGGTGGAATCTGCTGAGACGGAGAGAGGTTAAAGTGACGGTGGACGGCTCAGAATCAGAACCAAACTCATCTTCCTTTTTCTCCATTGTCCTGTTGGATGGAGCTGGCCACCATTTTTTTTTTCTTATTTTTTTCTCAATTATTTCAAATGTATTTTCTTTTTTCTTTTAACAAAAAACCATCAAACTCAAATAACGCTAACAATATTTGTGTCACTCAAAAGAAGCTAACGAGATTCGAACATGTAATCAGAATTTTATTCTTGACATCAACTCAACTTATGCTCGCCATATTTTACTATTAAACTTATCTCTTTTATTTTTTTACTTTGAAAATTATTTTATTTACTTATATTATAAATTATTTTAAATAAATGATGACATAAACTTTTAAATATAATTAAATATTATTTTACTTATTATTTTTTTCTTCTTTTTCTCTATTTTACTGTACTTTTTTTCATAGTCACAACAATTATATATTGCGAGTTAATGTTAAACAAGTTCAAAATAGTTGACTTTAAAAGTTTTTGAAGTGAAGAGTGGTTGACTTTTGGCTTTTCGTCGAGATTTGGCTAGACAGGACTTTTGCATAATTGACGGCGGTTTGACTTATTTTCCTTAAAGACATTATTTATCCCTGAAAATGACATCTAATATAATTTTATTTAATAATCTAATTCCTTACACCCTACCACGAATTATTTTTTACACAAGTGACTCCACAATAAAACACATTTTAATTTTTTGTACAAAAAATAATATTTTATTTACACACTAATCGCTATTTTAAATAACGTAAAAATAGTAAAATGAATTATTCTTCAGCGACATATTATTTTTCCAGGGAAGTAAGTTGAAAACTAAAAAATGTAAGTGACAATATGGGTTAATGGATCGTAATCGTATCAATAATTGTATCGAGTTTGCAAAGTTTTGGTAAAGGTTGTTATGATCACAGCATAAAACACATTTTGGCTAAAGATGTTGTAAGTAAGTAAGCTATAAAAGCAATATGTATGTTGGGAATATTAGTTGTCTTTCTTAATGAACCCAAAAAAAGATAAAGAAATATATTCTTTCTTTAATTTATTAGTGAGACAGTCACACTTCAACATATTATTCTTCTTCTATAAAATAAATTCCCAAGCATCTCTTCATATTTAAAATTGTTAAAGTATACGATTGCATGAGCTGGAGCCTAGTAAAAAGTTTCACATTATTATTACATTTTTTTTATTTTAACAGTTTAATTAAGATTTTTCTTTTCATTATTTCATTTAATATAAAACACATTTTATTTATATTTGAGCCAGAAATATAGATTATAAGTTAAATACATACAAAATTTAATAAGACATTCATCCAGTGCTGATCGTTTAAATTTTACACACTTGCATAAAAAAATTGTAAGTAAACATCACAAAAAAATAATAATATTTATCACTACAAGATTATTATTGTTTATTTAAAGTTTACATGATATAAATGTTATACTAATTAAAATAAAAATTTACTTTAAAAAATTTATTCTATATTGCTATAAATAAATTTAATATTATAAAAATAAATTTTTTGTTTGAATATATATATATATATATATATATATACACAAGTGTAAGGATGAGAGCACGTCTATTATCTTTACTAACTAAATACAACAATGAGTAACTTATAATAAAATATCTGCAGATATTCAATCTATTTAATACTATATGAACCTTATATAAACAAGTTTAAAAAGAGTATGAATATTAAAATCACTGTCATGACTTCAGTAGGGTTTGGAATCACTCTTCAAATACCCTAAATTCGAACTCACCAGCTTAAGTACACTTAAATATTTGATCATAATGAACTCATAAATATATATATAACATTGTAATTAATAGATAAGTATGAAAAATTTATATTGTTCACATTTTTTAAAAATAAATAAAATAAGTTTGTATATTTTATATATAAATCGCCCTTTTATATGAAGGCAATATAAAAAATTAAGAGGTGTGCAGATAAACGAAGGTTTAGAAGGGCAACGGCGATTCATAAACCTGCGGGTGAAGTTACGTAGTATGGGCACAAAAACACACGATTCGTAGAATTATTGCGGTGAAAAGGAATAACGGCTAGCTTTGGAAGGATGGTCCTCCCTTCTTATTCTGCTTCTATCCATAACAAGTGTGGATGGATGGAATGAAGGGTGTTGGCGGAATCTGCCAGCATACAAAGCTTTCAAGTATTAGTCATATTTAGATGTAAGATTTTTGAATTGAAATCCGCAAATCGAAACTGAAACCGGAACTAAATTGTCGGAATTAGTTAGGTCCAGTTCCGGTTTTATTGACCATGAACCGTAAAACTGTCGGTTTTTCACGGTTTTGAACCAACAGCTCGGTTTATTTTGAGGAAAATTGAACCTGAACCGACGAACTAAAACCTAAATTGTCGAAACAAAACTAGAACTACCCAATTCCGACATGCCGGTTCAAAAACCAAAATCGAAACTGAATAGTCTAAACCGATTAGGTCCAGTTCCAGTTTCATAAACCATAAAACCGTAACCGTCAAAACCGACTAGGTTCGGTTCCGATTCCATAAACTGTAGAATCGTGAACTACCGGTTCCGAACCAATTTTCATTTCCAATCATATTGCCATTTTCTCCTAAAAACTCATTTTTAGGCACTTCATTAATTTTTTTTCGCAAGTAAACCATGATTTGCAGTAGTTTAAAAAAAAAAAGGATTTGTAGCCATTAATTTGTTTAGATAGACGAGTTTCTTTAAAGTCATCAAGTCTACCTCATAACATTTCGGTTGTTTTTCTTCTTATATTTTATATTTTCTTATAATCAATTTCCACTTCAAACTAGTCATTTATATTATCATTTATATCAATAAGTTTGCATAAGGATTTTACATTTCTATATGATTGAACTTACAACAAATTTGTATGATATTGACGATTGTTGTTGTATTTGTTTTTCAATAGACAAGAGTATATATCATTATATAATATTCCTTTAAAGAAGCTAATGTTTCATAAATTTGAAACTTTGAGTTTCCCTTAGCAGGAATCGTCAGTGCAGATGAGAGCGTAATTTTGTTGACCAATTTTTTGGTATTGGATTGAAATTGTGTCAAACATGTATTGACAAGTTTTTCTCTGTCGTTTTAATTTTCTGTTATGAATATAATTCAACCAAAATTTTCATAATTTGTTTTGATATTTCAATTGTAATTTTGACAATCTTTTTGAATATTTGTGACTGTTGAGTTTTTATAAAGATTACCTTATTGAGAACACATTGAAAAAAATATGTTTAATCTTTATTAAACAATACAAAAATTCACAAAAATTCAATCCAAGCAAATACTTAATTGAAGTACAAAACACTTTACCGAGGATGCCAAATTTGTTTGTATAAAAATAACACCTTAATTGAACACTTAATTTAAGTTATTGGAATATTGATTTTAACCTCTTTCTCAACTCGAGTCTTAAGTTAAGTGTTGTTGACAAACACCTATGCTAAAAAGAAGTGGAGAGTCCATGCCTTGAATGAATCGATAACAACGGAGGATTAGTGAATTGAGGGATCAAGAGATGGATAGGAGGAATGGCCTATCAATCATTGGTGGACCTCTCTTGACCGATTATAGAGCTCTCAACTGAGTTGTTTGTGAGTTTTATAAAGACATTTTTTTAGTAAGTTTTAAGATTACTATATTTTTAGGAATTTTTTATATCTATTAATTGAAAGTGCATTTAAATTGAGAAACTACCTAGGTTTTTTATTTGTTTTAAAAAATCTCTCATTATTTTCAATTTAATCTATCACATTTTAAGAATCTTATTTCACATAAAATCAACAACAAAATTTTACTGTATGTTATTGCCACGATATATGGACAATTAACATGCTCAGATTGAATAACATTGTTAGAGTAACGTACTTTACATTGGAGGTAACACACATTAACGAGATGCAACATGAAATCTAGAATCTTTCCAGAATGCAAAATTTGTAACACACGTTGGGATATGCAACACACGTTAACATCTTAGGTAACTTATGTTACGAACACACCTTAACGAGACAAAAATTCGAATTTAAACACTATTTCATTTGATGCAAAGCAAACTTCGCTAAAAAAAAGATGAAAACATGGGTGTACATATAAAAGTCATTCAAGAACATAAGAGACACAAAAAAAACTCAATAGAAAACATCTATCAAGTTCTATTCTTTAAGGAATCAAAATCGTGCTTCTAAGTTGTGAAAGAAAGGATATTAATTTGGTGTTCAACTCTCTAGGGTTTCTCAGGTGAGTCTTTATTCTTTACTTGCAATATTCTTAGGGAATTTTGAAAGATTCTGTTAATATTATTTTTTTTAATTGTTGTTGGGATTGCTATTGTGTGAGAGTTTATAATCTTGTATAAATTATAGGTTGAGTAGAATCATTGTTAGGGTCTTGAGTGAAAGTTCTCACTTAATCTTGAAAATGATTATAAAAAAAAAGAGTGATAGAGTGTGGGTTGAAAATAGAGGGCGTAAGTTAGTTACAGCCAAATCACTATAAATTGCTTTGTTGTGTTGTTGTTTGTATTGTTTTACTTAACAAAATTTTTCAAAGAGTTTGAAAAATTCATACACACTGTTCAACCCCTTTCTAATTTGTTTATTAAATATTTAACATTAAGGTCGTCTATCTCTTATCACTGTTTAATACTTAGCATCCTTCTTGGTGTGAAAACATTTTAACAAAATGTCTTCTAGGTATTTTTCCATAATAGTTAGCATAGTTTTTTTTTGTTACAATTTTGTTAAGTGCTTGAAGTGGGGCAAAAGTTAACTAGCCATCCACCATTAGCATTTTTAGCATAAAAAAAACTTTTATAATACTTTTTTTTGAAGATTATTATTATGGATAGAATATATTTGCTATCAAGAACTTGAAAAAAATCTAAATAAATTTGTGCATTGGATAATTTCTTTAAGCTCAAATTATTTTTTATATGCTTTAGTCTGTTCTAATTGTTGGTTCTAAATATCTACCATTTTTCTCTTTTTCATCGTACAAGGGGAAATGAAGGTAATGAAAATTGTTGGCAGTGGTTTTTAAAGTCTGGATGAAGCAAGTGCGACTATTTCTGTTAGTCTTTCGTCAGTTCAGCAAGAGTGATCGAGAGTTGGTCTCTGGAAATGTGTTAGTTTTGTCTAAACCCAGAGCTTTTATTCTCTCTCAAGTCAGTTCCTTTTACTACTACTAGGCACTAGCATTTTGTACAAAAGTTGGATGGGTATTCAAATTTGCATCTCTGGGTTTGGGTATCAATAGAATGAGTTACATTTACCTGTCAAATTGCTTCTAGGTTTTTGGTAAACGCTTCTCTGATGCATCTGCTTGTATTTCCGTTTTGATACATTCCGAATTCTTGATTTGAATGCTATATAATGGTGGATTCGAAATAACTGCATCTTCTTGATCATTTCTTGCCACCTGCGACATGAATGACAACGTTGAATTTTTGTAATGTTTATCATAAGTAGTGACATTTAATAGAAATAACACAGCATAATTAATATGAATTCACATGCCGATCAAAGGAAGATCTTCATGTGTGGGCCAGGAGGTCAGCCATACAGCCACCAACAGCAACAAGGGAGAAGGTTACTGTGACCCCCAAATTTGACTACCACCTTATGTTAGTATATAAACCTCTTGCAGTGATATTCGAATTTGGACATCATATTATTGTTTGTAAAGAACAAGTAGATAATACAAATTAAAAAAAACATATACATTCATTTCTTGAAATAAAACTTTACAAAGTCTGAGAATGAACGTTCCAAGACTAACCAAGGTTTACAAAATGATCTTGGTTATGGAAGAAAAGGAATCTATTTGATCTCATTTCCATTATAACCTAACAAAAGAAAGGTATGCACCATAATGTTCACTATAACTATATGTATGACATAAAACAAAATCAACCCTAGTACATAGCCTACCTCAGTTCTTCAATCTTTCTATCTGAGTCGTAGCACCAAAAGCTTTACACCTTCATGTCCAAAATATCCCCTTAAGTCCCTGCCCACACGGCAGACATAAAATGCACTGAGTCGCGAGACTCAATAAGCAACACTTACCAAAATGGACAACCATCCTTTTTTCATTTTATTCACTTTCATTTAAACTCATAATAAATACAAAATATTAATCAATTTCATGTTACATCATCCATTAATCAAATCGCGATCAGACATTCGAACAATTTCAGTTTCCAAGTCATAAACCATACTTAAAAATCCTAAACTCAGAGGTACACACGTGATTAGGATCGACTACGCGTGGTGGTAGGCAACTACGCGTTGTCGCTACCACACCGCATAGTTTTGGTGCCAACAAATACGCGGTCATGGAAAAAGTACGCGTCATCATAGCGAGCGCACGTACTTTGCTGCCAGCATGCTTAGATATCTGGTTTCCTAACAGAAAATCAAGAACCATACACACATTTCATCTAACATCTTCCTACCACAATTGATCATTTCAATTTAATCATCAACCAACATAATTCATTTTAACTGCACATATAATCACATGCAATCATCCTGTAATAATGTAACCACCTTTCAACATACCATCTCATTGTAAAACTATTCCATTCTCAAATACATTCACTCACAACATTCATAAGAACATAGAAAATGTTTACATTCATATTTACAAAACATGGTTTCCACTTCATTCATAATTCATATCATAATTCCCAAGAATAACAAACTCATCATTCTCATAATCTACCACTCATGACATCAATTCCTTCATTCAAGCAAACAATCTAATCGTTCAAGCACATACTCATGTAGTCACAATAGATGCGACATAATGAATGCGAATGCATGACCCCTAATGAATATATTATTATGATCACTCATGATCCCAGACTTTAATTTGAATCTACGCCCTTTCTTGGCCATTATTATTGACGTTAGCAAATGGGCCTCGTTGGCCGGGAGTATTGGTTATAAAGAACTATGGACCATAGATTTTACGCCCTTACTTGGCCTAACATGCTCAGACACTTTAAAATGTACTGAGTCTTTCCACTGTACCACGATATAGTATGTGATATATACTGACCGTAAGTATGCTCCCAAGAGCCATAACCACTCCCTTAATTTATGCTCACTATAAGCCGTTATTTCATTTCAACTTTCTCCCTATAAACACCATATACATGCATGTTCTATGCATAAACCATGCAACCACAAACATGCATTTACCATTCACTCATGCCATGTTTTTCATTCAATATTGAGTTTAATCCAATAACAATCTCATCACAACACCCATTCATTAATCATAGTGAATGAGCATAAACACACTAGCATTTATCAAATTCATTCCCTCTTAAACCAACACCATAACCATACTCAACCATATCACAAGCAACCATATAAGCAATAACAATAATCCCTCAGCAAGTTACACAATTGGCAATCATTCTCATCACAACTAATATGATCAAGTACACTCATTCGTGGAATCAATCATACAATCATGATTCATGGTCAACACATTTATTAACAACCAATCAATCATTTCACATTCAAAACATACAAATTTAAGGATAAATTGCATTCATGTTACTTACTTTACAAGAAT
>CANYCX010774757.1:0-10640 GCA_948193385.1 Breynia disticha f. nivosa
CATGGAAATAATGTTTATGAGTTGAATAAAGATAAATTGATTTGTGTATAATGTTAAGGTTTGATGGATGATTTGAGTATTAAAATATGGTGTTTTGTGTTTAAAGTTCTGCAAAAAAAAACAGAGTACTACGCGTGCTGAAATGGGAGTACGCGGGATCGGCCCGACCACGCGTACTTTGCCTCCGACAGCGCCTCTATGAATATTTAACTACGCGTGGTCGTAGCGACAACGCGTAGTTGTTGACCACCACGCGTAGTAGGGGTTGAAACCGTGTGCATCACTGATTTGTGATGTTTTGATTAAGATTTATGTCTTAAATTATAAATGAATGAATATATAGGATGTTAAATGATTTCTGCTTACTTATTAAATTGTATTAAAGTGATTTAATAAATTAAGGATGGTTTTCCATATCTGTAGTGTTGCTTATTGAGTTGTCAAAAACTCATGTACGTTTTATGCCTGCCATATTCGACATTGGCAGGTATTAAAGAGAACACTTATACTCTTGCTGACTGATGCCTAAGGAACTGGTGAACCAAGGTGGCCGTGCACTGAAGTTTCCTTGTGAGAGGGTGCCGAACATTGGCAATTCAACATGCAATGCTAAATCATTTTTTGATATCTGTCACCAAATGTATAAGCTCAAAATGAATGATTCAATAATTCCATTTGGGTGCTGTCATACTCTTCCCAATCTTGCCTATTAAGCAACCAATGATATTTTCTCTCGTTATAGAGTGCCAATCCCTTCATTTCACTCATGCTTCTTTTCGAAATCCATAGCATACCCAATCATATCCATAGTTGTCAACCTTTTACACCCATGTTAGGTGTAGGTCAAAATACGCATGGAATCACAACAAAACATATAGCGATTTTAGGTCTAAGGAAAGAAATTTGACATTGCAAGAGATATACTACGTTTAGTATTCTCATAAATGTTCACTTTCCAAATACAATGTCCAACATTGTACCTATGAACTTTGTTAGATATCCCATATCTGTGAGTCGTATAACATGATCATCTACAAAGCTCATACTAGTATTAATTAATTTCCATTCCTATATAAATAACTAACTATGGATACTTAGAATGTTAGCCTAAAAAACTCTAGGTTCTATATTAAGATCTTTAACCTTGATACCTAAAGTTTTTAATTAGTACTTTTTGATATTTTATCATACATATAACATGGGTCAATATATCAAATGATAAAATAATGCCTTATAATTTATTAATCCTTAATAAAAGGTCTATATAATGTATTTGGGCTAGGGCTTACACTAATAGATGGATATAATACATTTAGCGTGTACCATTGACATGATGTATGATGTGGTAAATAGATGTTTGAATGTATTGGAAAACTTGTTAAATGTTGTTAAAATGACGTGTGATTGGCATGTGATCAAAATTGAATGCGTTTGATGTTTTAAAGTGGAAACTAGATGTTCACAGATTAAAAAATGGGTTAGGAAAATCATTTACTAATATATACATCAATTATGCGTAAAATGGTACATTCGGTGTTGAAATGAGTATGCAAATGGGCTGGTACGTGGGTTGCATAAACCATGCACCAAACCATTTACACCATTCTGTCAAAAATAAAAAATAGGCAGGCAGACAATTTAGTGTCTGGTTTGCACAAACCGTGCACCAAAACTGTTTGCGACACTCTCAATGCATAATTTTGTGCACGATTTGGTTCACAGGTTGGGCAGATCGTGCATGGCCCAAATTGCATGTTTTTTGAGATGTTTGGAGTCTCAAACTTGATGAACATGTTTGCAACTTTTTCTCGATGATTAAAATGAGTTTTGATGAAAACTGAGACAAGGAAAACATTAGTAATGACTTAGGAAAAACGTAATGAACTCATACAATTCTTAGTAAAGAAATATAGGGAATCAACCTAAATTTTGCATCCCTGAATCTTTGAGTGTAATAGGCTTCATATGGTTCAAAAATGGCATAACTGTATGCACTCACTAATTTTTAATACTCATTTATTTTTCCTCGTGATGTTTAATTTGTGTAGATTCAGAGACTATCACATAACTTTTGTTGCATCTACGCTAGATATATTTAGGACTCATAAGCCAAGGTTGGAGATCCGCATAGTTTACAACTCTATTATGTTTAAAATTTAATCTATCATTTTGCATTTGATCAGAAACATTCTAAACTCTATTTTAATAGCATTTTCTGCCTTGTATTCGATTTCAAATTATGTACTTCATTTTGATTGATAACATTACTTGCATGTGAGCATTCATGTTTGATTGTTGATGCTTGATGTGTATTCTCTTGGATTGAATGAAAGTTATTTTTAATTTGCAAACAAAATTATTGAAAATTGTAATTTGGATTAATCAAAAATAAAACGAGAAATAAAATTGAGCGTCGCAATATAAGTTTTATAAGTCTAAACCAAATCTATAAAAGAATATTATTGTTCAAAGAATGCTTCCATAACATTCATGAGTTCTTGTAACTTAATTACATAATTTCTCTAAGCTATGATGCAAACCTAAAATTGAAAGAATTGTTTTTATTCTTATATAATGGCATGATTGTATATGATGAATAATTATACATGGTTAATAACGTGAGCCTTATTTTTTGGTTTATCATTAAATGTGGCTTATGAGTCGTTAAGCATTATTTGTAATTTACATTACTTAGAATAGTTGTTTATAGAATACATTGTAATGAAGACCCAAAGATGGAGCCCATATGGAGTATGGTGTGCCCAACCTATGATGGAGCCTAGAAGACTAATTAAGCTTTTATCTTAGATAGGTTTTAGCCCATATTTTTTTCACTTATATATTTTATTCACATTTATACATGTTGAGAATGAATACAATTGATTATGAGATGAAATTTGTGCAAAAAAAGTTAATCTCAAATCAATATAAAGTCCTAAAATTGTCTTCCTATTTTAGCAACTTGTTAAGGCATCAAACGTCGAAACACGTTCTCTATGGGGAGTATATGTGTTATAGATTATTTTTACGAGGCAAGGTTAGGATAATACTTTTCTATGTCTTCTATGTATAACATTAAAAAGAGGATAAAACCTAAGACTCGTAAGTTTAAGTTGGACTTAACATAGGTAGTGTAGATTTGGTCCTAACCTTTAGAAATAAAAATGGGATATGTGCCTAAAATTAAAGTATTAATCTAATCATCCAAGAGTCATAGAAAGAGTGTATGATCAGTCTCAAGTGTAAGAGGAAGGTTAAATTCCTAAAGCATATTAAGGGAAATGTCGAACTTAAGTTATAAATATTGTTGAACTTGCATCTAAAGGGAACACATAAGCTAGGTTGTTCCCAAACTTAAAGATGAAGTTGGACTTGTACTAAAGGCAATAGTAAGACTACTGCCAAGCTCAAGCCCAATGGTAAAGATGAACTTGTATCTAAAAGTAAAGATAAAGCTAAGGCCAAGCCTAAGTCTAAAGATGAAGATGAATTTTCATCTAATGGTCGGGATGTTGTGGCATTATAACCCAAACTAAGAGAAAATGATGAAATTTGTCACTTTATTGAGAATTTACATTGAAAGACTTGTAACGCCCTGAAAAAAAAATGACCCTTTGATTTGTTGGAAAGATGTCTAGTTGAGTTGGAATAATGTTTAATATAGGTTGTAAATATGTATACATAAGGATATATAGGCCGGGGATGGAAAGAGAGTCAAAACCGCAAAGTAGTGCTGGAAAATGGAAAATAATGTATGCTTATTTATACATAAACATACGTTATTCTTCTAGCAGGTTGAATAACGTATGTTTAAGGGGAGAATAACGTACTTTATTCTTCCATGTTTGCCCAGAGTCGCATTTTGACTACCGTACGTTAATTGTAAAAAAACCTACGTTAGCGGGGTTCCGAACATGTCAATAAAAGGTTCGAACACATTCCATTCCTGGAGAAAACACTCTCAAACCCTCCCAAACATTTTCTCAACTCTCAAACATCAATTCTAAGGTCTCCCAACCACAAAACCTACCAACAAACACCTAGATTGCAGCGGATTAACAACAAATCCGTCCTCCATCAATTCCCCTTCAACCTAGGGTTTAAAAGCTAAGAGGAGTAAAGGTAAAATTCTTATTCTAAACTAAAATGTGAGGGAAATCATGTACATTTGGTAGGCTTTTGTTGGGTTTTCATAGTATTTTATGAATCCATAAACATTTAACGGAAAAATTGTATATTTCGGGAGATTGATGATTTTAGGGTTTTGGGAGAATTTCGGGATATTTCGGAATTTGTTAGATAAATGAGAAATTAAGCTTAGAATGATGTATATGACATAAACTGTGTTACATTTTGTGTGATGCCGAAATTCGAAAGCTCATTTTACAATAAACCTTAAAATTCGCACTCTATTTTTTTCTTTTTAAAACATAAGTCTATGAGAGAGAAAATGGAACATTGTTTTGCCCAAAACATAAAATACAACCCAGAGTGGAACATTACATGAATATGTTTCAAAATGCAGAAGCAAATGGAAAACAGTTTACATGCCATGTTTGTAATTTTCATAAATGTTAAAGTTCTACATGCATGTAAAACAACACAACCAAAAACCCAAGGAGCTCGACCTTCAAAAAGTATCGCACCGCTAGCCTTGCCGAAAAGTCGTACCGTCACTGGTACCTGTCACTCTGTACACAATACAGGAAGACACAGGTGAGTATATAAAATACTGAATAAGCGACCCCTCAGTGATATTATGCTAGGGTGCAGGGGAGTCTTCAGCCTCCACAGCCTAACTTCCCTAATGGCTCACCATAGCCATGCCACAAACAAGTTATTTATGTATTTTATTCCTTAGGAATTCATCCTAAATCATTCTCTCACTTTAGATATTCATTAGCACATTAATCGGGCTTAAACTAGGTTTTCTACACAAAAATAATGTATGTTTATGCCTAGATAACGTACATTATGCTTCAACAATTTCCAGGGTATGAATAATGTATGTTTAAATCAAATTAACGTAGGTTTAGCTAGGTAACGTACGTTATTAGTCACAATAACATATGTTGATGGAGTTCAGAACCATTTTGCCCATTTTTCCAAATGGTATATCATACATACACATTTTCTACTTCACTTAACATATCAAAGAATCTCCAAACACTTGTGTAATTCACCCATACACTCAAATCACCATAAATATTCATTAAATACATGATTAACACTCTTAATCAAGATCAAATCAACCAAATTAACCATCAACTCACACATGGTTGATCTTTGTCTTAGTTCATACTTATAACCATAACTCACCATAATACTTATGTTCACTTACATACACCATACCTTAAATACCAACACCATTTACACACATACATCTAACCATTTAGTTCATGATCATATTGTGACACCCAAATTTAACTATCATCTTATGTTGTTATATTATTTCTTACAAGTTGATAATTAAATTCGGAAGTCATATTGTTTGAAAATAATAAGTAATGAACACAAATTAAAAAGGAAATAAAAATACATTCATTAATAGAAGTATATCTTTACAAAGAGTGAGAAGGATGGTTTTCAAAATATAACCAAGGTACAAAATGTTTTTGGTTATAAGAGAAAAAAGGAATCAATTTAGGTTCCATTTCAATTATAACCATACACAAAAAGATATGCACTATCTCAAATCAAAACAAATATCCGTGCACAGCCTACCTTGGTTCTTCGATCTCTGAAGTCGGAGTTGGGATCAAGCAGTCTCTACCCTTCTCGTATCAAAATGGATCCCCCTCAAGTCCCTGCCCACACGGCAGGCATAAAACGTAGTGAGTCGCGAGACTCAACAAGCAACACTTACCAAATGGACAACATTCCTCATACTATATAATAATATGCGTTCTTTCCACGTTAAACATAATATCACAATCAATTTTCATGTCACCAGACAACCGTATGGAAAATAAATACTCAAACGGAATCCCATTCACAACAATAACCAAACATAACATTTCCCAAAAATATGAAACTCAGCAATCCACACGTGATCAGCCTGAACTATGCGTAGTGGTGGCCAACTATGTGTTGCCGCTGCCACCACACGTAGTTTAGGTACACACAAATGCGTGGTCGTAGCTGAAATACGCGTGGTCACAACGACTGCACGTACTCAGCTGCCACTATGCTTCTATCTCTGTTTTCCAACATAAAAACTTACCCAAAACATACCATACAACTTTCAAATCCATCCTAACACCAATTAACATTTCAAGGCAATCCTCAACCAACCTAAATCAAAATCTGACAAAACCTTCATTCCATCTAGTTCATCAATCAACACATTTTGTTTAATTGCACACATAATCACATGCAACAATCTATAATTCATATAGCCACCCCCTAAACACATTCAGTCATAAGTCACATATGCAATATAGCAATGGTTACATACACACATACATGCATGTCACATTTCACAAACATAATTACCTCATTACCTAATCGTCAAAGCATGGCATCCATTTTTCCCACTCACACACAATCAATCCCAACATCTAAGCAAACATTTATAAAATTCCAATAAATGTGACTTAATGATTGTGAATGAATGTCCTATAATGCATTACAATGCAACATACGTGATTTAGACTATATTTCTCAATTTACGCCCTTACAAGGCCATTTCCTTTTGACGTTTGCAAACGGGCCTCGTTGGCCGGGAGTATGTGGTTATAAATTACTATGGACCATAGATTTTTACGCCCTTACTTGGCCTGAGTAACACCCTTAATTGGCCTGGCACGCTCGAACACTAATAGGTGAACCGAGACTTCTGCTGTGCTGCGATAAAGTATGTGATATATACCAACCGCAATTTACAATCACTCCCTAAAATCCATTGCTCACTAAGAACTGTCATTTACATTAATTCTTTCCACTCAATACTCATATGCATGAATGTCATGAAAAGTTTCATATGACCAAGTCATACATCAATATCATATTCAAATCCTGCCATATCCAACATGAATTCACCAAATCATCAATCTTATCCAACAACATGAGAATACAACTCATTCCATTACATATGACACATCAAATTGCAGCATTCATATCAATCTCATACAACTGACACAAACGCTATACCTAACCATCACGTTAGGTATATCATCATCAATCATGCCAGCAATGAGCATTAACAACACATTATGCATATTCCACAACAACCACACAAGGAACATACATAATCATCAAATTATATAACGATCAATTCAAACATTTTGGAAATAAAAAACACAAACAAGGAATGTTGTATTCATGTTGCTTACCTGGCAAGCAACGCCTAACGCTCCTACTGGAAACCTCCCTCATCATTATTTTGACCTCCTATTATACAAATTATAAATTACATTAATCATACATACATGGAATTATGCAGAGACGATAAATAAAAAATGTTTGTATGCTTATACTCCTAATTACTCTCATTTCACTTCCGTTCCTCTTCCTCTCATTAATGTTCTTCAACTGTCCTTAACCTAATTCTTTTCCCCCTCTTTCCACCAACCACTATTAATGTTCCTAATAGATTCATTTAAGTACGTTTTTACGATTTCCACCATTTGACACATATGGTTTATCCAAACTCCTATAATCTTCCTTCCAAAACCCTAAACATTTTCCTACACCTATTCCATTCTCTCTCATCAATAACTACCCAATTAAATTGACGGTCAAAACAACCTCAATAGGTTTCGAAGAGTCTTACCTAAACAACAGAACTCAGAATTGAACCTAGGGTTAAGAAACCCAAACCAGTCACTATTCATAGGTAACATTTAAACTTCAATTTTGGCCACCTAAAACACAGTTAAACACAAAAAATGGTTACCGATGGATAGTACACATGCTAAGCTTTCCAATGAGTCATTTTTTGCTCAAAGCAAAGCTTAAACAAAAGAGATTTAAGGTCAGAAACTAGGGTTAAAGTTCAAAAACGGGATTTACAATTCATATAAGAAATTCATACCGAAATTCGATCCTCGATTGATTCCACAACTCCCAAAGGGTAACATTTTCGTATATTTATTAAAATCTATTTTTATTATCAAAATTTGAAGACGTTACAGATCTACCCCCTTAAGAAAATTTTGTCCTCGAAGTTTAAAATCGTACCTGGATCAAGAAATAAAAGAGGATAACGGTGACACATTTCGTTTCAACCTCCCAAGTAGCCTCTTTTGGAGAGTGGAAACTCCACTTCATCTTCACCATTGTAATTTCCTTGTTGCATAGTTTACAGACCATCTAATCCAGGCTTTCCATTGGCTCTTCCTTGTAGGTCATATCCTCTGCTACTTCCACTTCTGGTTCCTTAATCACGTGACTGGGATCCGATCTATACCGCCTCAGCATGTTAACATGAAACACATCATGCAACCTCGAGAGTTCATCAGGTAACCTAAGCTGATAAGCTAAAGGTCCGACCCGTTTCACAATCTCATATGGCCCAATAAATCTCAGACTCAGCTTCCCGCTCTTCCTGAATCGTAGAACTCCCATCCAAGGCGATACTTCTAGGAACACTTTCTCACCCACCTCGTAGGCGATTTCCCGCCGATGTCTATCAGTGTAGCTTTTCTGACGATCTTGGGTAGCCTTTGTGCATTTCTTAATAACTTGCACTTTGTCCACTGTCTGCTGCACCAACTCGAGACCTTCAATCTATCACAGCCCCTCAACATCCCAAAACACTGGACTTCGACATTTTCTGCCATATAAAGCTTCATACAGTGCCATTTCGATGCTGGAATGATAACTATTATTGTATGCAAACTCTATCAATGGCAAATGCTCATCCCAGTTACCTTTGAACTCCAGAATACAGACTCTCATCATATCTTCCAGAGTATGTATTGTCCTTTTCGACTGTCCCTCGGTATGAGGATGGAATGTTGTACTAAAGTGTAGTTTATTACCCATAGCTTCCTGTAAACTACCCCAGAACTGTGAAGTAAACCGAGGATTCTCGATCAGAAACAATGGAAATTGGCAGTCCATGCAGTGTAACCACTTCTGCCACATAGTTATGTGCCAATTTATCTAGAGAATAGTCCTGCTTGATTGCCAAAAAATGTGCACATTTTGTCAATTTGTCCGCACTCACCCATACTGCATCGTGATTCTGAAATGTTCTCTGCAATTCAACCACAAAATCCATAGTAATCTGCTCTCATTTCCACTCTGGAATGGCCAATGAATGTAACTTTCCAGCTGGAGCTTGGTGTTCAGCCTTGATCTGCTGACAGCTCAAACCCTGGCCACTAATACAGTGGTTTCAAATCCCGATACATCTTAGCACAGTCCGAGTGCACTGAGTATCGTGAAGAATGAGCTTCCTGTAAGATTTCTTCTTTTACTTCCGGAAAGTCTGGCACACACAGCCTAGCACCATAATAAAGAATAACCTAGCTATCAAGCACATAGGGAGTTTCTCATCCCCGTTCGACTTTCTTTCTGGAAAACTTTAGCTTCTCATCCTCCATTTACTTTTCTATTATTCTCTCTCTCAATATCGGTCTCACCGATATGTTGGCCAGAAACCCCTCTTCAATCATTTGAAGTTCCAATCGCAATTCTCTCATTGCAGAATGGACTCCACCTTATATGATATATCATTCCCTTTCACCTGAGAATTCCTACTCATAGAATCGCCTACCACATTAGCTTTACCGGGATGATATTCAATAGAACAATCGTAGTCCTTAGTAAATCAATCCACCTCCTTTGCTTAAGGTTCAGCTCTTTATGGGTCGTGACATATTTCAAACTTTTGTGGTCGGTAAAGATCTTGAAGGTTTCTCCATAGAATAATGCCTCTAAATCTTTAAAGCATGTATGATAGCTGCTACTTCCAGATCGTGTGTTAGATAATTTTGTTCATGTGGCCTCAACTGCCTCGATGTGTACGCAATTACTTTACCATTCTGCATCAACATACCACCTAGACCCATCCCAGAAGCATCAGTGTAGACAACGTACTCTTCATTCTCTAACGGCAAAGTCAGTACTGGAGCCTCCATCAACCTCTGCTTAATCTCCTCAAAACTGTTCTGGCACTTATCATTCCACTCAAACTTGCCATTTTTTCTCAACATACTAGTCAACGGCCTCGCGAGGATCGAGAAATCCAGGATAAACCGCCGATAATACCCTGCCAAACCTAAAAAAACTCTATATTTTAGTCACATTCTTTGGAGTTTTCCAGTCCTTCATAGCTTTAATCTTTGACGGATCGGGTTCCACGCCATGTCTGGAAATCACATGAACAAAAAATGCAACCTCTTCCAGCCAGAATTCGTATTTGGAAAACTTAGCATACATCTGTTTATCCCTCAATATCTGTAACACCACCCGAAGATGCTCCTTATGCTCTCCTCGACTCTTAGAGTATACGAGGATATCGTCAGTAAAAATCACCACAAAAACATCCACATAAGGCTGAAAAATCTTGTTCATTAGAGACATGAATGCTGTTGGGGCGTTAGTTAACCCAAATGGCATCACCGTAAACTCAAAATGGTTGTATCTAGTCCTGAACATTGTCCTAGGCACTAACGTTTCCCCCACTGTCA
>CANYCX010774800.1:0-17692 GCA_948193385.1 Breynia disticha f. nivosa
TTGCAATTGCTACATGATGTTATCTGAGTTTGATGGTAATAAAACCTTTCAACTGCAACCTGCCTGAAAATGACAAGCAATGAATTGCTACGTGAATTGATCCATCAGTAACCTCCACCACCAGTCTAGCTATGTGCTTCCACACAATAATATCTGCTCCTTATTTTGTTTCTTTTCATATTATAAATTCTGTTTTAAATCTGGATTAAGACCCTTCAAAACTAATTAAATTGTTACATCTGGGATGAGACATTATACTTATCCTCTCCATTATACGTCTCAACCAGAATAAAGAATTCAGGTAGCTTTTGTGAATGAAAGACCTACTATTATACTAACCACTAAACCATTCATTCATCAATCTTTTTCCTTCAAAATTAATTGATTGGTACCCTGACGTCTCTTTGAGTGTTTCAACAAATGGTATATTTTATTTATTCAATTTTGTAAATCTTTTTGTTATTTGATAAGTTATGGTTGATTTATTTACACGTTTTGGATAAATAAAACCAAGTTTGTGTATGATTTGAAGAATTATTGTATAATATAATTCATATATCAATTTATCCATTATGATACCTGGAATATTATAAAATAAAATAAAATGAATATAAAACAAATTCAATGACTTATATAATTTATAATTTATTTTATTATGTAAAAAATATGATTTTTTTATCCATTTTAGATATAATTTTTTTATGTATTAGTACTTTTAAAATTATGTTAATAAAATTAAGTAATTTATTAATTAATCATTTATTTATTTATTTATGATTTACTATATTTTTAAATTAATAAAATTTCTTGGTTTCATCTTATTAATTAATGGAGATTTTAGTGTAGTTTTGTATGTTGCTAAGCTACAAATCGTCTGGCCATTTTTGCACGGTGCCTGGAATTAGTAAAGAACATTCTCGATCGGGGTTGATGGTAATTTGTATTTTCATTGTCACATTAAGCATTCATTTGCACATTTAAATGTTGTTTTATATGTGTTTTTGTATTGTATTTGTGTTTTTGAATATTTTAGATAAATAAGAGAAAGATGGTGGATTATGGAGCATTTTGGTGAAGATACGTTTATGTAAAATTCTGATTGACAGAATACGACATCTTCATCTCGTATTTCACTGTGCGATTAAATGGGTTGCTGTCTTTGGCTGCATGAAACCATGAATGTTGAAGTTATTTTTTGATGACTATGGACGACTATTATGTTACTAATGACTTATTTTGGAATTGATAAATTGTTTATTATTATTATTCTTTAATAAGGATTATGTTTTAAGAAACCGTATATAAATACTCTTTTAAAATAATTAGGATGGTTCTTCTTCCAATTTTTCTACAGTAACTTTTACATCAACATTAGAATATTTTTCTCTTCTATTTTATGGGTAAGTATCCTGTTTCTAGTTAAAGTACATTTGATATTTAATTTTAGATAGTGTAATAGTATTGTTCTTCATTATTAATGAATGATTGTAGTATTTATTCAATTTATGCTTATAATTCTTTTATTATTACTTTGATTGATTGATTAATAAAGATTCATTGATTAATTTATTAAAGTAATATATTACTAGTTATAAATAATTGAGTTGTTCTCTAATATTGGTAGTAACTAACTTGAATGCATGTAGTTGGACAACTTTCAATGTTAGGGAATTAAATAATATAGTCTAAACAATTCACGCGTTATACAAATTTTAAATAAAAATTCAGTTATTTGTCAAACAACTAATTAAATCCGATACTTAATTTTTAATTACAAACAAACAAATTTTATTAACAGACTAAATATTTAACAATTATAATTCAACATTTAATTTTTCTATATTTATTTTCAATTCTTAGAAGATTCATATAAGGACGTCATCTTTTTTTTTGTTTGAGCCCCGGTATTTCCGATTCACTGAGCCGAGACTAATCTGGTTCGGAGAAGAGTTCTAGGTAGTTAGGTTTCATTCTCCTCCCAAGCGGCGTTGTGGGAAATCGAACTGCAGTCCACCCTACCAAGTTCAGCCTCAATCACCACTGAACCAACCTTGCACCATCTTCATCTTTTTCAGAGTCCACGTCGTCGACATCATCTTGGATTTTCTAGCCTCCAACAAAGGTTGTCACTCCTTTATTAAATACTATATACATTTCTCGATACTCATTTTTTGAGCATCTGGACTTGATATTTAAGAAATGTTGGGTTTAATTTCGTTGGATGAATGTTGTGTAGCGTTTCATTCCTAGTTCTCCATATCCACCAACAAACCACCACGAAGAAAGCATTCCATGGCAGTCCCTCCCATCAGAATTGGTTTTGTTGGAGATTTATGTGAAACCATTGCTCAAAAGAGGAAAAAAAGAACTCATTTTTTAATTCAGCTGGAATGAATTGATCCCATAGCCGTTTTGCCTCGTTGCAATCCCTAAATAAATGAATCGAATACTCAGGTTCCTGTTTGTAAGTCGTGCATCTTGTATCCACTTGTATACCCCGTTTGGTGAGATGTCTTTCTGAGAATTCGATTATGCGCTAGCAGCCATGCAAAGGTGCGTTGTCTTTCAAGAATCAGAAGCTTCTAGATGATTTTCCATATCGCACCGATTGGCCTGGTACTCGTTGATGATTGTTTCTCTATTTGTAACCAGTAGACTGAGCTCACTGTGTAAGAGTTGGTTTCACTAAAATCCCACGTGTAACTATCAGAGTTCAATCTTGAGTGATGTATCCCATGAGCAGCAACTCTTAAAAGATATTGCTTGGGAAGTCTGTGCTGAAATTCGCTCCACCTCCAGCATTTCTTGTCCCAATATTCCTCCACTTTTTGGGCTTGTTTCTGCTCTGTCAAGTCACCCGTAGCTACATCCTTGAGGTGGAAATTACTAGCCCATTTATCCTTCCAAAAGAGTGTTGTCTTTCCATTTATGATGTTTTTCCCAAACCCTTGATCCGGGAGTTTACTTTGTTGAGCTATGCCCTTCCAAGTTGCAGAGTCAGCAGCCTTGGCAATGAGCCCTCTTCCACTCCTTGATGGTGTTACGTACTTATGCCGCAAAACTTTGACATTAAAAGTATCCTCATTTGTAGTGACCCTCCAAGCTTGCTTAGCCAGCATAGCATTGTTAAAAGCTTTCATCTTCCTGATTCCCAGACCACCATCCTGCTTCTGTTGGCAAATTGTATCCCATTTCACCTTATGCATCCATCTTTGTTAAGTTGTGCTACCCCAAATAAAGTTTTGCTAGATTTAATCCATCCTGTCACATAGCCCTTTAAGTATGGCGGGTGTTTGCATCGCATAACTTGGGATAGTGGACGTAACTGCCTTTGTAAGTGTGACTCTTGCTGCTAATGAAAAACTTTTAGCCTTCCA
The DNA here is from genome assembly GCA_948193385.1 of Breynia disticha f. nivosa. Classification (NCBI taxonomy): domain Eukaryota; kingdom Viridiplantae; phylum Streptophyta; class Magnoliopsida; order Malpighiales; family Phyllanthaceae; genus Breynia; species Breynia disticha. The sequence continues at coordinate 3,378 of CANYCX010774800.1, forward strand.
TCCCTAAGTTTCTGATGCATTTTGACGATGATTTCTGAGTAAGTGGTGTTGGACACTCTTCTTTGGATGGATGGAACTCCAAAGTATTTAGACAACTTGTCCGTGGACTGAATTCCCAGAATGCCACTCAAGGTTCTCCGAATTTATGTGTTCACGTTCTTGGAGACCAAGAGTGAGGACTTTGTCGGGCTTAACTTCTACCCTGATCGCTCACAAAAGGAACATAACACTGAGTTGATCAGTTTGTCTTGATCGATCTCTATACGAGCAAAAATAATAAGGTCATCAACAAAACATGCGATAAGTTCGGCCCGCCCCGGCTTAGTGAAATTGGTTTCCAATGTCCTGTAGAAACTTCTGCCTCAATAGATTGACTCAATCTCTCCATACAGAAGACAAATAAATAGGGCAAAAGAGGATTGCCTTGTCGGATCCCCCTAGTCAGAATAATATCCCCTGTAATACCTCCATTCTAAATGATTCTAAATCGGGATGATGATACACAAAGCACTATGACTGCAACTAAGTGAATCAGAAGCCCTAGTTTCTTTAATGTCTCTTCAATAAAAGACCACTCCAGACAGTCATATGCTTTCTCCAGGTCCATCTTGATGAGCATGGCCCCCAAATTCCCGCTTTTCCTTCTGAAACAATGGAGCACCTCTTTGGTAAATGAGTACATTATCTATTATATTCCTTCCTGGTATAAAGTTGGCCTGCGAAGGTGAAAGCATCTGGGGAAGGAAAGGCTTAAGCCTGTTCACGATAGCCTTAGTTATTAATTTATATACAACTTTGCAAAGGCTGATAGGCCTAAATTGCTTCAGTGCTTTCGTCTTAGGAACTTTTGGAATTAGTACTACTAGAGTCTCGTTCAATTCTCTTGGTAGGATTCGGTGATTCGAAAACTGCAGAGAGGTATGTGTGATGTCTTCGCCTACAGTAGTCCACATCCTCTGGAAGAATATGGCTTGGAATCCATCTGATCCTGGTGCTTTGTAAGGATTCATTTCCATAAGCGTGGTACGCACTTCATCCCTCGTAAATGGTTTTACTAGGGCTTGTAGTTCAGATTCCTGCCAGGGAGGGAATGTTAGTGACCTGTCGTCTGCTAGACTTCCGCAAGGCTCCGAAGTGAATAAATCAGTAAAATGCTGCTTTGCCATTTGTTTCATTGCCATTTGATTCATGATCTGTGCTCTCTCCTCTGTAACTAGTGTATTAATCTTGTTGCGGTGGTTACAGACCAAAGTGGAAGTGTGAAAGAATTTGGTATTACGGTCCCCTAGTAAGACCTATTTTTCTATAGACTTATGAAACCATAGTGTTTCCTATTCCTACAATGTTGTCTCCAGTTTCTTTGTGAGTTTCATCTCTAATTTGAACAATCATGGACTAAAACCCTTGTCTATTATTTTCTGTATACCCCCAATACTCGCAATTAACCACCGTTTCTTTTTGAAAATTTTGCCAAACATTGCCTTATCCATTGCTCTAGTTTCCTAACTAAGTTGCTTAGTTTTATTGTTGTTGTCTTTAGTTAGACCATTCCCCACCCACCACTCTTCTAAAGTCCCCATGATCTAGCCAAACTGCTAAAAAGCGAAAGAGGCGATTGCTTGAAGTTTGAATAGTGGTTTGTTTGAGCTGCACAAGTATTAGAGAGTGGTCTGAGAACAAAATTTCTAAGTGTGACACTCTCCCTTCTGGCCAGCCAATTCTGCCATCTATATTAAACAATACTCGATCGAGTCGGTGTAGGATTCTTGTTTTATTAGATACTCCACGAGCCCATGTAAATGGTGATCCCGAAAAGCCCATGTCGATAAGGCCTAGTTTGCTCATCCAATCCGCAAATAAAGATTTTTATTGGTCAGTACACCACCTCTGCTACATTCTCATGAGTGAAGGATGACGTTAAAATTGCCAATCATGAGCCAGGGACCATGAACTGAACGGGGTAAGTTTTCTAACTCCTACAAGAACAAATTATTCAATTATTTGCTTGGATGCCGATAGATCATCATGCAAGACCACATTTCCCCATCCTGCTGTGTGACACTCAAGTGGATGAATTAGGGATTGGAAATCAGTACCTGAACACTTAAATTTAATTTGTTCTAAGTACCCATAGGCCCCCATTCAACCCTTGGGCCTTTTTCTGGTGCCAACGTTCAAACCCGAGTTTGCGGCATGTTTTCTGGGTTGCATCGCCACTTATTTTTTGTTCTGCCACAACTAGTAGGTCTAACTTATTACTTTTCACCAAAAAATTCAAGTGAATTACTGTACTTACATTCCCCATTCCACAAGCATTCCAATATAAAATTAACATAATAAATTGGGATGGTGGTTTGAGCTGACCTCATCCTCTTTACTGGTCGGATACAACCTCGCCAATAGTCTCCAGTGAGGGAATTTTCTTTGCTTCTCGAGAGTGGGATTTTGTCTAATGGTTCCCCCTACTCTATCCTTACTGCGCCATCTATCCATTGCATCCCAATTGGAGATATTGGGAGGGTCAGTGAGGTGGTGAGGCTCAGACGGAGTTAAAATGGTGTCTGGAGATGGTGAAGCTTGCTGAATCTGCCCCCACAATCACTGATTGCCTTCTGAGCAGGCCAGAAGGGATGTTAGCATGAACCACGTCTATGGTGTCCATTGACTGGCCGAAGATAGCAGGTCCCATAGTACTATTGTGAGCTTGTGGTGCACCTGGGCCTTGGTATGATGTTTGGCTGCTTATGTCCATTTGATTCTCCTCTTGCCTAGCCCTTAGACCTGAGTTAGCTTCTATGGTGGGCTTTGATATTGCTACATGGCGAGGTCCTTTAGTTGTTCTTTGTGTTTTGCTTTGGGATTCAGTGCAATTAATAGCCATCACATTCTGACCACAGCCATAAATGTCCATTACTTGGCATGCCTGTTGAAGATTACCTGGATCCTTGCTCAATAAATGCCCAAACCTATTGGTGTCTCTTCCTGAATCTTTTTTTGAGGCTACACCCAATCCTTGTTGTCCACGGAAGTCTTGGACTTGCATGCTAGTGCCATGATTTCTAATAGCTGCACATTTTCCTCTTGCACTCTTCTGCCCACCTCTGCTATTTTCACCTCTTTCCACGATGGTTTTTTCTGTTGGGGCTCGATACATTGGAAGGACTGTTGAATCATTAGGTCTAGGGTTCTTTGTTCCATTCCTTTGGTGCTCCCATGCAGCTTCCTCCTCCGGCCTACTTTTCGGACACCCTTCGTTCTGGTGACCATAACGACCACAATTACCACAGATGGTGTGAATACCCTCATATTCGACGGAGTGCCACCTCTCATCTAACCAAAACTGGACTAGGAGTGATTTGGTTAAGTCTATTTTCACACACACCCTTGCAAACCGACCTCTTGTGGTTTGTCTCGTGTTAACATCGATCTTCGTTGGCTTACCAATACTAGAGGCTATGACATAGAGGAGATCCTAGTTGTAGTACATCATCGATAGCTTAGGAAACTGGACCCATGCTAATGTGCACTCAAGGATATCTTCGAATGGTATAAATTTCTGTGACCAAGTTCTTACGGTTAAATAGTGACCTTACGCTGTCCAGGGGCCATCAAGCAGAATTCTTTCACAATCCTCATCATTGTCTAACTTAATTAAAAAGTAACCGCTACTAAGTGGGATTTTCTCCATCAGCCCTCGGGACTTCCACAGTTCCCCTACTCGTTTAGCAAAGGGGTCATAACCGACGGTTCTACCAAGGGGTTTGGCGACGAGGGCCTTCTTCCACAGTTGTATGAGCTCTTCTTTCAAGTCTTCCAAACAAGTAAACCTGGGTTTAACTGGTCTGCCTTCATTGAATTGGAGGTTGAGTCTCCTACTTGCAATCAAGTTTTCTTCTCTCTTCGGTGGGCTATGGGGACCCGAGAGAGCTTCTCAAAATGACACTGGATGGAAGTAAGTGGGAGGTTGGTCCAGAACAATTGGGTGAGTCCTGCATGCATCTAGAGCATTACTCTTGGGAGGATTACTCTGAGGTACCTTATCTCCCGTATGGCTTTTGGCTCGGTCCCTTCACTGAGATAGCGGTTCACCCACCACAAGATGGAGGCCAGTGGGTACACCACCGGTTCACTCAAATTTGGAGCCCCTATACTAGGGGATTTTGCCGATGTGCACGGGCCCTACTGGCACCGGCTTGTCTCTGCCCTGGCTTTTGCCTCTGGCAAGCGGTGGGAATGGTCTCGTTGCATGGGCTGCATAGCCTCCTCCATGATGCCATCCATATTTGGTTCATTTTTTATGTTGCTATTTTGGTGATTAGTGTCAGCTGGGGCTTCGTGAGCTTCCTCCATGAAGTGGTCCTGTGGGTCGGGGGGCCAGGGGCTGGGCATGGTCAAGTGTCTCTGGTACAACCGTGCAAGGGGAAAAAAGATTGGTGGACATGATGGTATCCTTTTTCTTATTACCATCTCTAAACTATAAAAACTGTAGCATAAATTGCTGTAATTATTCAGAATTTGAATCTGCATTCTAATAGACATAAAATTTCTTGCTCTGAAAATTGTAATCGACTGAGCAAAGTTTTTAATTCAATGGTAGTAATTAAATTAACTAACCTTCCAAAAAAAAAAAGATTCGTACAAGATTTTAAAACATGATAAATTATCAATGAGAAGACCAAAAAATTGTGGCTGTGAATAATTTGGCAACACACGATTGAATGTAACGATAAATGTGAAGAAATGAGGTTGGTGGGTTTGATTATATCTGCTTTCTGATGAGGATATGAAATATCTTGCTACCAAACATTTACTTACACAGCAACTTAGTAAATGTGTGCTCAGCTTCTGCTTTAACTATTGCTACCAACTCCAATGCTTGCTTTGCTTCACTATTTAAAAGGGAGATTTCTAAATATCTGATGATGAATAAATTCAGATTTAACCAACTGTTAGCAGGTTAAGTTTTGACCACAGGATTCACTTAAGAATATTGTTTGGACAACCAAATCAAAGAGAATTAAGTAAATACGAGTAATTGATAAATGTAAACACAGGGATAGGGTGGTTATAACTTACAACAGTTGGAGACTGAGAATTACCTGAAAGCCACCAGTCAGTACAGGAAATTCCTCCCACAACATTGATTTGGTGCTAATACTGTTTAAGCTGCTCCCAAGTGTATAAAACCAATGTTCAATCGCAACAGATTCTGGAATTTCTGGTGGCTTGGTTAGTAAAATGTATTGAGTTTAAGCTATCGTTTAGGATGATGATGACAACAGCGACTTTTTATTGTCATTGAAGTTGTTCTTGTTTATGAGAAGAGGATTTTTTTGCTTCTTTTTTTCCAACGTGAAGGTTGAAGGAGAATTTTTTTGTCATAAAAAGTGAGTCATTATCGCTAGAATTGGAGAGGGAGATAAATTTAAAGATAAAGAGATTTATAAAGAGTACATTAGAGTTTATATTTTCTCTGTTACTTTGGGGTGTTTATGGGACGGGACGGGACGGGACGAAGGCTCACTAATCTTCAGTTCTGTTCCATGGTTTGGAAATTTTATTTTTGAACGATTCTCATAATGAATATTACTTAAGATATACAACTATCTGATAAGAGAAGTTATGAGACAGAACAGGACGGAAAAAGTCAAAACTAACTATTTTTTTCGGTTCAAATTTTATTGGTACAAGCCTTCGAATCGGGTCGAAAATCTCCAAGTTTCGTTAGCAACTTACTCTGTGTTTCAAAGAAACCTTGCATTTCAAAGAGTGGAGTTGCTCTTATACTGTTTTTTGCAACGTATTAGTCTCTCTGTCTACTAATAATAGTTATCTGTTATTTTATAAAATTAAAATTTTTATTTACTTTTTTATTTCAAAATTTAATTGCATTTACATTAAAATAAATAATATTAAATATAGTAATTTTAACCAATTAAACCATATTTTAATCAGTGTTTTAAAATCCGGACCGACTCGGTCGGTCGAACTAGAAACGCAGTGACCCAGTTGGGAATCTGAGTTGACACTAAGGACCGAAATGACATAAAACTCGGTAAAATTCGTTCGACACGGCCAGTTCGACCGTGACCAGTGACCCGGCCAGTTAATATAAAACCCGACATTTGACAAAAAAATCTTAATTTAAACCTAAATTTTCACATATTTCACCAATTTTTTATCTTCAGTTTGAATGTTGCACAACCATTTCCACTCTTATTTATTTTGAATTTATTCTGATTTTAATTTTCATGACTTTTTTTATTTTCCTTATTTGGTTTTATGAAATATACAAATACATGTAATTAATAAATAAATCTATGTAATAAATTGCATAAGTTATAATTGTCATTTATATTTATTTTTTTATATATAAGTAGAGTGTGTAGGGAATATATTGTTTAATTGTTTGCTTTTTCAATATATAAAATTTTATTAATGTTCATTTTTTCTTTCATCATCTTATTGTTTGTTTGATGATACTATATTTCATTAATATTCTTAATTATGACATAACTCACTGATGCATACAAACATATTAATAAATTGTATTTACTTTCAAATTACAATAGACATATTACTAAATTTAGACTTGTTTGTTTTTGCTAATGTTGAAACTATAGCCGATAATAAATTGTTCATTGAGTCATCTTCTTGAGCTAGATAATCTTGGTTTAGATTTGTTTATGAAGAATGAAGAATGTAAAGTTAAAACTATGTTAAAACTTTTTTATTTAATTAACTTTTTTATTTAATTAGTTTAAGGATATTTTGCTAATTAAATAAGTATTTTATCTTAAATTATTATGTTTAATAATTACTTTTCATATAATTATTATTTATTCAGTCGACCAATGACCCATCAATTGAACCAGTGACTCACTAATCCGGTTCTCGGTCTAAGTCGCTAACGGAGTTAGATCTTAAAAATTGATTTTAATCATTATTTTAATTGCTCACCATTATGAAGCTTATCGGTGAAGAGGCAAAGAAACCTTTTTGAACTTTACAATCTCCAATGCACTTAATTTATTATTCTTGCTCTTCAAATATCTCACCTACCAAATTCTTTTTTCTTGATTGACAATGGCATGAAGTGATCTATCATCAATTTCTTCTGCAACAGAAATCACTGTCGGCAAAGAAAATTTATTCAAAAGGAAACACAATGACATGAAGAGCTTATTCATCAGATTAAAAAGCCCTCTTCAAATCAAATGATCCCTTCATTTCCAGCCAGGATCATGTATTTGTCTCTCCTTGTTAAACTGGTACATTTGAATCCTAAAGATGTAGCAATTTTGCTCTGCACATGATTTGCAAATTCGAAACTGGACTGCCCACCAGCATTACATGCATGCAAAGTTGGCAACTTTTCAAGAATCTTGACAGAGTAAGCTGGGAAAGGGTTTAGGAGGTGGAATAATGGGTCTAAACACTTGAGTCCACTTGCAGTTGATCCATAAAACATGCTTACCTGCACAGATATAGCAACTGGAACTATTTCGTCAGTTATCTCTGCAAATAATGGACTAAACCTCAGTAAATATGGTTCCCTGCATGTCGTTCCTTCGGGACAAACCACAAGGTCACCCTGGCTTAGCATTTTCTCCATCAGTTTCCTGTCTACGACTCTGTCTCTAGTCAAACGAGCTGTTCTGATTGGAGACACCAGTTCATTGAATTTGCTCATGCTGTAAGTGACTGCAGACACTGGCTTTTTTAAACTGAATGAAATATAAATTGGGTCAAGTAGGGTTCTGTGGTTGCAAACATAGAGTAAGCCTCTTTGTTCAGTTTCCTTCATGGTGTTCGAAGTGGAACTGGGTCTAGATACTATGCATCTAGTCCCAGTCATAGCAAGGATAGGAATTGAAACATTGAAGGGTAACAAAGTTGCAACAGTGACTCTGAAAATTGAGAAGAATATGCCAAATGGAAGCCACAAGAACAGAGCAAGACTGTCAAATGGAGTTGGTCTAAAAGCTAGTCTACCATCATGGAATATTAATGGCTTTGGATATCTTTCCTTTGGAAGTATTTCCCACCTCCTCTTCTCTGCTTTAGTCACCAAGTAAACCTCCTGACATGGAAACAAGTTGAGAGTTAATACAAACAAAATTTGCCAGGGAGAGAAAGGAGAGTGCATTAGTTTTAGAAGAGTTGAAAAATGACCAAACCTTGCAACAAGCAAACAATTGCTGATTAACAAATCTGCTAGAGCACCCAATGCCAATGACTTGGGCACCATTTTTGTCTTGTGTAAGGAATCCATTCAAAGTAGCCCAACCAGCCCTCTTTTCCTCCATCAACCCCACATAGTAACCCCCAACCACTTTCAACTCTCTTCCCACCACAGAGTCAACTGATAAATAATCTTTCAAAAACCCTTCAACCATAACTCTCGGCAAGTCAGTCACTGCCACCTTATTCTTGCAACTCATTACTATATCAAACCCTTGACGACCAACATCTTCTAAGAAAAACTTGGGCAACACAGCACTTCCAACCCTGAGAGTGTCCTTCCTAATCCCAGCAAAGCATACAAAAACCATAATTTTCAAACCTAGGTCTTTGCTGACCAAGCAAACAAAGGCATATGATATTAACAGTATGAGAGCTCGTAACGGCCCTCCAGCCTCAAAGGCCACAAGCATGAAGTAAGGAAACAGAGAAGATGACTTCAGCAATGCACCTTCCAAATGAAAGATCAATGTTTGTTTTGGGAGCTGTTCAATGGCATTCGCTAAAGAGGCATATTTGTTATATAATTTGAATGGGGCGCTTGCAAAATGCTGGTGCTCCATTGTGCTGCAGAGAATTAACAAGAGACAAGATAGAAATACTTGCAAGGATACCATAGATAAGCTCTTGAAAGACTACCTTTCTGTAGGCTAGGAAGCATTTGAGATATTTTCGTCCCTGACCATGTGAGGAGTAATGTGAGGTCACCATATTCTTCTTCCACATTACACAAAATAAAAGTCTCTTTAGTCTGCAAATTGCACCATCTGAGAATAATGAAGACATACAAACCATACCTAATATCAATTTCAGGTTCATCAAGAAATCATCAAGTTCTGAGATAGCACTTACTGGCAATGTACCTCATAAATTTGTGGCCCAGCTTTAACTTTATGATGTTACAGCTTCACCAACTATTTATCTTGCTTGATCAATGTAATTGAAGCCTCATGTGCAGTGTATTAAATCATCAAACATCCCGTACGGAGATCTTGTTGCCTCCTCACACCAAAGGTTGGTAGAGTTGAAATCTCAAATATGTGGTACTAAATGAATTCTGGCTTAAATCACAGATCTCATAAGAAAGTAACTGTTTCTTCAGTCGCCAACGTTAGTGAAGCACAAAGCTTATTACATTGCTTAACATTTTCTCTACTCCACCGTTAATGTATAAACACCAAAAACCAAATCCAAAAAATTAAACAAAGAAGATATAAAATAACAAAATTCAAAGCCCAACACACCAGGAAAAATTTTATTTAACATTCATTAATACAGTTATGTTCAAAAACCCTGTTCACTCTGCTTAGGCAAACCAGATTGAACTGATTTCAACCTTCTCCCTAAAGCTAATAGTGCACAAGCAGCTTGACCACAATCACATAATTACTCAATGCAAGGCAAAAGAGGCCTTGTACATGTATAAACTTCTGTGGAAACCCCACCGAATCGCTGGTGTGTCGGTATGTTCGCTCGTCAAGAAGTCTTCTCAAGAATGATGCACCAGTTTGATTTGTCAAAAAATTGATCAACTACCACTGCATTTTTCATGCCAGATACCAACCTGCATTAAGAAGAAAAATCAAATTACAACATCAATCCTCATAAAGCAAATACTGAAATCTGAATACCGAAGAATGCGAGGGAAAAACTACAGTAGCTTTTGGATAGCAAAATAAATTTTAGGTGTTTATTTGATACTTTATGAAAAAAAAAACAGTTTTCTGTTGTTAAACATAATACTTTATTTTCTTAATAAAATAATTTTATTCGATTCCAATTTAAGTTTTATAAAATATAATATATTTAATATATCATTATATGATAAAAAAATTTAATTTAAAATCTTAATTATTGTTTATAAAATTAAAATAAATATTATATAAAAATTAATTTTAGTTTTTTCTTTCTGATTTGTTTTTTAGCATTTAAATAATTTTAAAAAAATTATCATAATATGAAAATATTTTTAAGAGTTCACAGTAATTTTTTCATGACAATCCAAACAGTCACCTGATTTTTCTAACAATTTTAAATGCAGCACTTGTTTTAAACAACAACAATAATTTTCAACAACAATATCTGACCTTATATCAGTTCAAGGTGTCAACAAGTCGAAAAAATGGTAACGAGAGGTGCAATTACCTTTCAAGTTCACCTTCGCTGAAGACATGGTAGTATCTATTGTACACTACAGCACCCTTCTTGTCATCTTTCTTTGCCAGGCCATTTGCAAGAGCACAAGTAGATGCACCACTCACCTCAGCGCGATGATAGGGCAAGTGCCAAGGGACAAAGTATTCTTGTTGATTCTTTACATTTTTCTCTTCTTCCGCCACAAAATTATTTTCTCCCTGTGAGGACACATTATTGCTTAACTCTTCAGTTAAACTGTTTTTACAGTCTCTTACAAATCCTCTACTGATGTTGTCATCATTTTCTGGGATGCTCTCTAATGTGGCAGTTGAAGGACTTCGGACTCGAGGACTACCAGGTCCAATCCACTCGTCTACATACCTTTCAGCAAGAGGAGTCCACTTCTTAACTAATGACTCATCCTCCTGTTCTACAGCCCAAACAGTTATCAAAACTAGACCACCTTTCTTGACCACTCGAACAAGCTCTTCAATAGCTTTCTTCCTCCTGCTCTCCGTACTGAGGTGATGCAGCACAGCAATGGATATTGCAGCATCACCAAAACCAGTTCTATAAGGAAGATTCAACGCATCAGCCACAAGAACTTCTTGGCCTTTATCAGCACAAATTTTGATAAGAGGTGCGCTAATATCACACCCAATAAAAAAACAATTTGGGTTTAAACCTAAATACTTTCCATTCCCACATCCTGCATCCAGTACAACAGATCCCAAAGGCAAGGAGTTCAAAAAGGCTGCAACTTTTGGCCACTTAGCAAATCGAGTAGAACTGAAATGAGGTGCAATTGCATCATAAACACGATGAACATACTTCTTTTCTATTTCCGGAGTAGACCGAATGCTCTCCAGCGAATGCGTCTGCTCCTCACTCGTAAGTCCAGATTGCAAAGCACGGGAACCCCCATCATCTCCATGCAAACTAGAATAATTCTTAACTCTAATCTCTCTCATAGCTTCAAGCAATGCAGTATTATACCCACGCAGAGAAGACGTTTTCTCAAACAAGCCAATCAATCTACTTCGAACAACGAAAAGCATTAGCTTCAAGCATACATTATACTAAATAAATATCCTGCAAATTCCCTAATACCAAATTAAAAAGCATAAACAGCAGAAACAATTAAAAAACTATCAAAAAAAACTAATTGTTCATTTATATACACATACACATATAGGCATTCAACCCAGTTACTTTTTTTTATCAGTTACTACATAAAACCAACAAAATCAATGAAATCACTCTAATTTCAGTTGAACAAGTAAGAATTATACAAACTTTTGAATCAATTAGTTCTTTCAAGATATAAACTTTTCAATCAATAAGTTTTTTTATTAATTAATAACATGTGCGACGAGGAAAAACAAGAAATTTCGAAGAAGAGAGAATTGACTCACCAATAACTGAGTTTGTGCGGAAAAATCTGCAAATCACAGTGTGAGTTTGGAATTAGCTAGGGCTTGAGTGCTCGCAATTTTGCGCGATTAAACGAAACTGCGTCAAGTAAATTGCAACAACAGTCACTCAACTTCCGTATATTTTCCAAAAAGGTTCCTGAGCTTTCATTTTTTCCAAAAGGTCATTGAAATTATAAATTATTGGAGAAAAATCTTTGTCATCCTAAATAATATTTCTAATAATTTTTTTCCCCAAATTTTTAATAAATATTTTACCATTTCCTGAGGTATAGAAATAATTATTGTTGTTAACCTTTATGTTAAATTAAGCTAATGGATCAATGATACGTGTGGCAGGGGTACAAAGTAAATAATTTATCGGTCCTTTGTGCAATATTTCTGTTAATTTACCGGTCTCTTTAATCTTTTCATTTAATTTACCAGCCCTCATTAATATTCACGTAGCAGGAACAAGAATAACCTTTCAACATTTCTGTTAACTTAATTTAATAAAATGATTAATGATAGTAATTATTTCAATACCTCAAGAATCGATAAATTATTTGTTTGATTATTTCTATTTATTTGATTATTAATTATGTAATTGATGTGACAAAGTCCTTTCAGCATTTACGAACACAATGTTTTCAACTCGAAAGTAACAAAAAAATCTCAAAATAGAGAAAATACATTTCGACATTGGATAAAATTTTTATTTAAAATATTTTTTTTGACAAAAAAATTTGTCATTTTGGCCCGACTAAAAACATAAAATTGTATTAATTATTTGGACTACCTCTTTTAGTTTATGCATTTTAAAAAATATCCTCTTTTAATTTTGTTTTAGTAAAATGCATATGGTGTAAGCTTCTTTTGTAAGAAAATACCCACTTAGGGTTTTATTTATTAGGTTTATGCCTAATTAGATCTTTTATTATATGAAAAGGATATTTTTGATAATTTACATATAAATTTATGTCTAATTAAATCTATTGCATATAAATAGAAGAGTAAGAATTTTATTTATTGTGTTTTGAAATTATTCACGTAACTCTTCTCTTCCTCTCGCCCTCCACGCCAACAATCCACAATTTTCAATCTCAATAATTCACCTCTCTGTCTTCTGTCATGTCATCAACATCAACCTCAAGATTTTCCATCTCTCTCTCCTCCTTTGACGATGATCAGAATGAGGTATTTACTTTATTATTTAATGAGTTTTTTCTTATTTTTTTCCTTTATTTTCAAGGTCTTTACGATGTAAATCATTTTGTTAGATTTATTTTTTTAGCCGTTTTTCAGTTTTTTCGACTTCTTTTAAGTTTCAATTAAGTATTTGATTGTTATATTTGTAATTTTGGTGTCTTCTCTATAATTTGTATGTTGTTTTGTTTATTTAAACTTTATTAAACTATTTGTTGTATTTTGTTGAGTTTTGCTGTTGTTTATGAAGTAATATGTGTATTCTTCCGTTGTTTTGTTTAGATTCAGTTAAATGATCAATTTTATACATTATTTGAACAATATACAGGCTATTTGTTTTATTTTAAACTAAATTGTACATTTTTTGAACTGATTTATCTTTTTAATTTTTAAATTTGTTCAACTGATCAAATTTGTATTTATTTGATAAAATTTGTAATTTTTTAACTTTTTTTAGAACTACTTTGTGTATACTTTGAATATTTTTTCAACTCTTTAATCTTTTCTTTTGTCTAACTAATCAAATTTGTACGTTTTTAGACATTATGCGGGATGTTGAATATGTGTTCCGTTGAAAGCACTTTTTTGGACGTATCATGTAGGATGCGAGGTTAAATATAATTTATCAAATTAGACCTAATTGATCTAATTTAAACATTTCTTAAAAGAGCATATTCATAAATGAGCTTTTTAAGACAAATGAACATTATCAATCATTTTATTAACAATTTTTAAATTAATACGAACTAAATTGAATGATTTTTAATAAATGGTATAAAAATGGAATGAATAAAAATAAAAAATAACATCAACTATTTCAAACTCGTGAATTTATTTAAAATTTTTTGAACTTAATTGAATACACTAAGGTAAAAGATGAATAAAATTAAAGAAAAGAAAAAAAATAAATAAAAGAATAAGAATGTGAGACTCAAAATTAAAACCATTATTTTCCAAAATATTCCAAACTTTTCCCGATTTTAATTTCAAATCTCAAAAATGTAAAATCATTTGTCCAATCCTGCTAATCAATTGCAATATAAACATAGATATAGAAAAGAGTTATTAAACAATTCAATATGAAATGTAAAAATAAATACACTTCTTTTAAAACATCTTTTTCAAACTATCCATGTTTGCGAAATACGTGCTCGAATCCTCCTCGCGGCAATTCTGCTAAACCTGCACAACATATAAACAAACAAAAGGGATGAGTATAAAAATATACTCAGTAAGTGTAAACTCAATTTAAGTTTAAATGAAGTGCAGGGTTTCAGTTAGCACAAACGTGCTGATGAACACGAGGTCGCGTTCATC
>CANYCX010775102.1:0-13441 GCA_948193385.1 Breynia disticha f. nivosa
AGTAGGTTTGTTTTGCTTATTTTGCTAACATAAGGAAAGATGAATTTATGCTAAGAATTGCTAAGGTAATGAGAATACAAGTTCTTACTTACCTTAACAATTGATGTATAAAGTGATTTATGTAAGTTGTTAAGTGTAAACATGTGTTAAATGGTTAAAGAAACGTGTTAGGTATGTTTGGGACTTATACAGATTTGTTTACACTTAAAATTGATGTTAAAACAGCTGAAAATGGACAATACAGACCTCTGGCACGACCTCGTGCCAGAGAGGCATTGCCCGTGCTCATCGGTGGATCAGAATGCCAGAAAAATCGAGCTCGTGGCTAGCTCGTGGCCAAGCACGACCTCGTGCTGGCTCAGCACGACCTCGTGCTGAGCTGCTATTCCATCTGCGCTTCATTTTTAAATGAGAAAATGCGAATGGGACGAGTATATAATTGATCTAAAGTGTTAAAATATGGTAAATGGTGTTAAGAGCTTACTGAGTATTGAAAAATACTCATTCTTTTATCTGTATTGTCTAAATGTTGCGCAGGACGTAGATAGCTGCTGCTGGACGGGATTTTGCTGTGATCTGTTTTCTCGAGTGATATCATTTGAGGTCGAGCTCCAAATTTTGTGATGTTATGTTTTTGGGATTTTGTACTCTTTTTTATATATGTACATATTTATGTTAAACTTTTAGAGTTTGAAATATTTTCAAACATAGTTTAATGTTTTTCGCTGTAAATAACTCTTGTGTGATGTTTTTATGAAAATGGGCCGAGGATTTTGGATTGTAAAATGGTTTATACTTCTTATATTGTTTGTTAATATGTTATTTTATGAAATATGTATTATAATATTCAGGATTTATGTTTTAAAAATGAGTTCTACATTATAAATAGTGTAGGTGCTGCTTACTAAACTTTTGTATCCAAACACTTAAACTAACTTGCAAAACTAGCTACTACCAAAAGTCACAGAGTGCAACCAACTAAGAGTAAACAAGTCTTTGGGCATGAAAAATCATTAGTGTATCAAATGATGAATGTATTTCACAACTCACAAATTGAGGATGGAGGATTTTATGAAATGTTATAAACCACAATCATAAGCATCGTGAACCACTGCCGCTGTCGCCAACACCAACGGTGAACATTCTTGATGTTCTTGAATGTTTTAATTGTTTTGAGGGATGTTCTTGAATCTGTTTTATTGGATGTTTGAGCGTGATGAATATTCTTTGTAAAGACTTAATAAGTAGTATGGATATTTAGGAACAAAGATGTTATTTTTTTACCAAATCAGTTTTAATTTCTTTTAAGCCAAAGCAGATTTTTGGCATCCTAACTTTTTGACATCCGACAATTCGAAAAGGCCGTCTAAGTGCTTTTAATCCACAATTTCACGAAGCTTTTCTTAGTAACAAAATGAGAAACTTTGATAACAAGAACTCTATCAACAATTTAAAAAGTGAAATAAGAATTGAATCAAAAAAAATATTTTGGAAAAGATCTTATTGCATAATTATCTGAAGTAATTATGAGATTTTTACAAGGACAACAAACCCAATAAAAAAAATTCAATTATGACAAATTTGGAAGTTAATTAAGTAGTTAGTGAGTACATTTTTTGAAAAAAACATGTTTAGGCTAAATTTAGACTTTGTAAAAAATCTACATAAAAGAAGTCTCTGGTGTGATATGTGTGAAGAAACAATAATTTTTGCATAATACGTTACCAAACAGTTGTCTGATTTCTCGAACAAGAAGTTTAGAAACAGCACTTTTTCCAACAATAACAATAATTTTCAATAACAATTCTAAACAGATCTTAATATTTTAAATTAAGTACTTAATTGGTATTATTAAACACCCTAGTTGGAGAGCTTTTTTTTTTTTGACACAAGTTGGAGAGCCTTTTTAAAACAAAATCGATATTGACAAGTTCACTACACTAGTTACAATTTAAGAAGTTTAAGGACCATATGGGCAATTAACTCTCTCGATTGCCTTTCCTGTCGCTCCCTTGTTATCCCAGAACCTAGTGCCACCTCCCTCGCCATATCAGTACCACCGATCTAATTACACCCGTCAATTAATTTTTTATTTTTCGCGCACAATCGCTTCTTACTTCTTAACGATCACCAACATTTCTTCCCAATTAACCTCAAACTTCAAAACAAATTAACCTCATTCATTTTCACTATTGATTCCCATCGTACTCACCATTCTATCAAATTTCAATCCATACCAACTTGTTATTTATCTCGGAGATTTCACTATTAGATCTGCTACATAACTAGGTTCAGTCAAGTTTTAGCATTCCAGTCATGGGTTCTTCACTTTGAGAGTGGATCTTGATTTGGTTCTGAAGTAGCTTGGGTTTTGTTAAAGGGACCCATTCGGAGATTTTAATTGTTGGTAGTTCGTAAGAGAGATAAATGTTTTGGCGGGATAGAGAACGAGAGAGAAAGGATCAGAATGGCGGGCCACCTTGTGGTCAGGTTCGAGTTCTTGTAGTTGGTGATTCAGGTACTTTTTCTTCGTTTTGTAGTTCTCATTTGATTAATTACTAGTTGGTTAAACTTGCGTTTATCCGATGTATAGGGTAATTACATTTATAGATAGCCAAAAAAAAAAAGAATTGTCTTGTTGCTGTTTAAGTTCTAAGGTCAGATAATATTGATCCTTAATGTGAAAATGATGCATGATGAATTAAGCTTTACGTGAAGCTTTGGATTGAGCATCTGCTGTAATCTGTTTGAGTATGGTCGATTAGTCCATGAATAGAGCAGAAAAATTCGTTAGGGTAAGGAGGATGCTGGTTTTATTATGTAGTTTGGATCATTGAAATTAAGTTCAATTTGGCTAAAGCTTCAATGTTCCTTGTCGCTTTGTTTTTAAATGTTAACGTTCCTTGTATTGGATCGAGGATTGTTGGTCTGTCTTTTAGAGTGCTAACTATAGTTTGTGATTTGAAAAGTGGAAGAAAAAGTGAAGGATCTAATCATCTTTATACATACTTGTTTATGGTCATGTTGTTATTTTTTAAGCCGAGGCGTAGTCTGAACAATTCTGTTTAAATGTGGGGAATGTGTCATTCATTTTTAACAGAATTTATTATGTTTTTTTTTATATTTAATGTATTTTCCATGGTGTGTATGTGATCGATATTTTTATACACAATCTGCTAATTTCTTTTGTTTATCCTTTATTCCTCAGTTTTAATGGTTGAAAAAAAAGTTCCTTTTCATACTTAAACTTTTGTTAGTAGGTGTGGGAAAAACCTCTCTTGTTCATTTGATTGTCAAAAATTCTGCCATATCTCGACCTTCTCAAACAATTGGATGTACAGTTGGCGTCAAGGTTGGTATTTATTTCAAATATATGGTATACCAGATATGTTATTGCAGTTCAAATATTAGTATTCATTAACTTACTGTGCAATGTACTGACCTCTTCAGCATATAGCTTATGGTGGTTCTGGTAGTTCTTCAAACAGCATTAAAGGTGATGCTGAGAGAGATTTCTTTGTTGAACTTTGGGATGTGTCGGGACATGACCGTTACAAAGATTGCAGGTCTCTATTCTATTCTCAAATTAATGGTAAGCATTGGTTACTCTGGGTGGTTTAGATTTGAGTTCCATTGTGTCAGAAACTTGTTGCAACTGTAGTTTTAAAGTTGGCTTATACTTGTTCTTAGGATTATATTACTAAAATTGATCAACTATTACTTATCTAGTACGGTAGTACTATTGGAAATAAAAGAAATGTATTTTTCTATTTATTGGCAATTTTTTCTTGTATACTTTGAAAGAAATAAGTTTATTTACTATGTGAACATCATACTTTTGGACATACTAAGTGGCCTGATGCAATTCTATAATGCGTGCGGGAATCTATTTACTATTTTATGTAATTCCACCATTTTTTCACGGTTCTATGTGAATAAATTTCTAATTGAAGTATTCTCCCCCTTCTGCCATCAAGAATATGCCCTTTTGCTGCCTTTCAGCAGAGTTTGATGATGGCAAGAGGATGATGTTTTCATATCTATCCTTTATTTTTGATATATTGGGTACTTCATTAGGAATTTTAGGATAATAAGCTCCAAAATGAGTAAGTGATGAAAGAACACGAAACTGATCGCATGTGGATCCTCCTGTGAAAATTATTTTCTTTGCTTAACTAAGTTAACAAGTAAGGCAGTGTAACCCAACGAATGCTTTATGAGTTCAAATTTGGTTTATACTTGTTTCTTAATTCATATTTTCATGTAATGGGATCAATCTTTTTTAAGAAGTTGCACTATTAGTTTATAATTATAGCTTGAAACTCTTCAGGGGTTATTTTTGTTCATGATCTATCCCAGAGAAGGACCAAGACAAGTTTGCATAAATGGGCATCTGAGATTGCTGCAAGTGGGACCTTTTCAGCTCCTCTAGGTTCTGGAGGCCTAGATGGTCTTCCTGTTCCTTACATTGTCATTGGTAATAAAGCAGATGTTGCCGCAAAGGAGGGTACAAAGGGAAGTAGTGGCAATCTTGTTGATGCAGCTCGACAGTGGGTTGAGAAGCAGGGCCTCCTTCCATCCAGCGAGGAGCTTCCTTTGACTGAGAGTTTCCCTGGCAGTGGAAATTTTATAGCGGTCAGTGACATGCTCACTTAATTTCAATTTATGGTATTTATTCATCTTTTCTTTTTGTATTGCGCTTATTTTCCTTGATATTTAATTTTGAATTATTCTATTGTTGTGATGTTTCTTTCTCCTCGTTTTGTCTTGCCCACGATCATTTAACTTAGTTGTCTAATGATGGATATTTTTTGTTTTTTCCACTTCTTCATAATTTCCTTATAGCTTTGGTAGCTTTATGTGTGATTTGCTACATACATACACTGGAAATTGGAGGAAAACTCTCGTATATTTAGACGTAAGCGTACAAGCCTATATATACAACTCTACTAACATAATCTTAGGGATATTCCTGCTGATTTATAGTAATTCACATATCTAATGTACAACTAACTTTCCTTCTAAGTGCTAATAACGGAAACTTCCTATATGGGCAGATCACGTTCACACACTGATTGCCACACTCCCCCTCAAGCTGACTTGTAAATGTCCTCCATCTTCAGCTTGCCAACCATTTTGTTGAACTCATCCTACAGTAGACCTTTAGCTAAGATGTCTGCTGTTTGCTGTTTGCTGTAAGGTTGGAACATAGGTGATACATATATCTCATGTGTCCACCTTTTCTTTAATAAATTGCTTGTCGATTTCAATGTGCTTGG
This sequence comes from Breynia disticha f. nivosa, assembly GCA_948193385.1. Lineage (NCBI taxonomy): Eukaryota > Viridiplantae > Streptophyta > Magnoliopsida > Malpighiales > Phyllanthaceae > Breynia > Breynia disticha. The sequence goes on from CANYCX010775102.1 coordinate 5,280, forward strand.
TGCTGTCATGCATGACAGGATTATGTACTATTGAAATGGCTGCTCTATTGTAACAATAGATCCTCATAGGGGCCTTAGTATTAACATCAAGTTCCTTTAGCAATCTTCTAATCTAAATAGCCTCACACACACCTGAAGCCAATGCTCTTAGTTCTGCTTCTGCACTACTCCGAGCCACAACACTTTGCTTTTTACTTCGCCAGGTTACCAAGTTTCCCCCAACAAAAGTACAATATCCAGATACAGATCTTCTGTCATTCTTGTCCCAAGCCCAGTCTGAATCAGTGTAGATTTCAATATCCATTTCCGTTCCTTTCTTTGTCATTAGTCCTTGTCCTGGAGTCCCCTTTAGGTACCTCAAAACTCTGTGGGCCGCATCAAAGTGTTCCTATCCTGGAGCATGCATGAACTGGCTTAGCAGGCCTATGGCAAATGCAATGACGGGTCTTGTATGAGACATGTAGATCAGTCTCCCAACTAAGCGTTCATACTTCTCCTTGTCTATAACTTTCCCTTCAGCTGCTAGTTGCAATTTCAGATTTGCTTCTATTGGTGTATTGGCAATTTTACACCCCAGAAACTTGCTAGTAGGTCTAGGATATATTTCCTCTGATTGATGAACATCCCCTCTTTAGATCTGGAAAATTCCATGCCGAGAAAGTATTTCAGCTTCCCCAGGTCTTTGAGTTCAAACTCCTTCCCCAACTTGTGCTTTAGAATTTCAATTTCCTTCACATCATTTCCTGTGATTATGATATCATCTACATACACAATGAGCATTGTTTTCTTGCCTTCCGAACCCTTCTTATAGAACAGAGTATGATCTGCTTGACTGAGTGTACCCCAAATGCCTAATCACCTTGCCAAATCTTTCAAACCATGCCCTAGGAGATTGTTTTAGTCCGTAGAGGGTTTTCTTCAGCTTACATAGTCTTCCTCTTCCATACTTTCCTTCAAACTTGGGGGAATATTCATGAACACTTCCTCCTCTAGATTACCATTTAGGAAGACATTCTTTACATCAAGTTGATGAAGTCCCCAATTTGAATTTACTGCTAGTGATAATAATACCGAATAATGTTAATCTTTGCAACTGGAGCAAAGGTCTCCTGGTAGTCAATCCCTAGCGTTTGTATAAATCCCTTCGCGACCAAGTGTGCCTTCCTTCTATCTATATTGCTATCTGCCCTAAACTTAACTGCGAAAACCCATTTGCAAGCCACTGTTTTTAGATTGCCAGGATCCTCAACAATGTCCCAAGTTTCATTCTTCTCTAGCGCCTTTAGTTCCTCCTCTACAGGCTTTTTCCATTCAGTATCCGCGACTGCCTCCTCAATATTTTTAGGTATAAGCACCTTTGTAATCTGTGTTATGAAGGTCTTGTGACCTTTGGACAACCTCTAGTAGGATATGTAGTTGGATAGTGAATGTTGGGTACAAGTTCTCCGGCCTTTTCTGACTGCAACAGGTAGATAGAAGTCCCCAGGAAGTTCCTCCGTACCCTTGGAGTTTGAAACACTCAATATGGAGTCAATAGTTTCATTAATATGACTCGTGTCCAAGGTGTTACCTGCAATGGGAGGGTCTGCTTTAGGGGCTGCTTCAGGCTGAGGAGGCTAATTCTTCTGTTTCCTCGAGTAAACTCGCATTTCTTGGCGATGGGGTCTGTCACCAGGGTCATCCGTTGTGATGGCAGGCTCTGGATTCGGAATGACTGCTGATGTGTGGTTGGTATCATCACGCATGGTGGCAGGCAGGTGATCAAGAGGACACCGTGAGGTAGTCATATCCGATAGGTCAAGATCCCATAAGTTGCTTTCTGGTTTATTTCCTTCCTGCCGCTGACTTTCCCCCTGAAGGAAATAAGGGGTAGTTTCCAAAAACACCACGTCCATCGAGGTAAGAGTTGTCCGAGTCTGAGGATCAAAACAAACATACCTTTTTTGGTTGACACCATAACCAACGAACACAAGTTTTCTAGCTCGCGGGTCAAGTTTGGTCTGACCTTTAACATAGACATACGCTACACAGCCGAACACTATGGGTGGGGGGTGCAAGTCATTAGAGAACTTTTGTCCAGTAACCTTTTATAGCACAAAAAAAGGAGTCTTAAAACCCAGCATTCTGTTTGGCATGCGGTTGATCAAGTATGTAGCTATCAAGTGCCTTTCCCCATAGGTACTTTGGAATATGTATTGTGAACATTAGTGTCCGGGTTACCTCCATTAGGTGTTTGTTTTTCCTCTCCGCAACACCATTCTGTTGCGGAGTATTCACACATGTAGTTTGATGGATCACTCCTTTGTCTCCCAAGAATTTCCCCAGAATCCTATTAAGGTACTCAGTGCCATTATCAGAGTTCAAAACTCTGATTTTTTTTGGAATTGAGTCTCAATTAGCTTGTAAAAATCTTGAAACACCGTGGCCACTTTGGATTTTTCCTTAATCAAGAATACCCAACTGAGCCGTGTATGATCATCTATGAAGGTCACAAACCATCTCTTGCCTGTTCTGGTTTTGACTTTAGATGGCCCCCCAAACATCACTATGAATTAACGAAAATGGTTCGGTAGGTTTTTAGGAAACGTGCTTTTGTCACTTTTTGCGAGAATGCAAGATTCACACACAAAATCTGTGATAGTCTTATTCACTTTATTTGGCAGTAAATGCTTCAGATACAATAGGTTAGTATGTCCTAGAGCTAGTCAATCCCTCGGCTGTTCTCTTCACAGAATCCTCCTCAACCAAGTAATACAGGCCCTTCTTCTGTCTAGCACTGCCAATCGTCTTCCCCGAGATGATTTCTTGGAAAAAACACTGCGAGTCGCCAAGTAATACCTTGCAGTGAGAGTCTTGGATAAGTTTACTAAATGGACAGTAGGTTGTAGGCTAGTTCAGAGACGTGCAACACTGATTTTAGGTGTAGGGTTGGTGTTATAACTATCGTGCCTTTGCCAGCAATAGTTGCGAATGATGCTTTTGCAATACGAATGGTTTCCTGACCTGTAGATGGCTCATATGTCTTGACTAATGATGACCTAAAGGTCATATGATCTGTGGCCCCAGAGTCAATAATCCATAACTTATTAGATGGAGAAATAAGTTTAGAATTACCTTGTTGGGTGTTAAAAGTTGCTAGAATTCCAGCAACATTGGCCTGAGGTTTTAACAGCTGTTGGATGTAGTTAACCTGTTCTGTGCTGAACACTTCGGACCCTGCCTCTGTGGCATTCTTAGCTTTTTTCCCTTTTTGTTCAGAAAAAGCAGGTGCCTTTGAGTTTCCAGCAGGTATCTCTAGTGTGTCTTGCTTTCTTGCAGAAATCACACCAGAGTTCGGATTTTTCATCCTTTTTTCCTTTGTTCTTATTGAACCTTGCAGCTAAGGCCATTTCCTCCTTAGAGATTAATGTAGACCCCTCCAGCAACATAGAATGTCGTCTGGGAGTGGTGGAGTTTTCCTTAACCATCACTCCTCTCCTTGTCTCCTTCCTTCTCACTTCCGAAAAGGCCTCGTCAATGGAAGGTAGGGGATTTCTGCCTATGATTCTTCCTCTGACCTCATCGAACTCCATATTGAGTCCAGCTAGGAACTTGAAAATTTGTTGATCATCTACAATTCTTTTGAAATGCTTCAGATCACTTGCGGACTCCCAGGTATGGAAATGGAATGTATCCAAATCCTACCAGAGTCCTTTCAAGTTATTGTAGTAGTCGGTGACACTCATGCTTCCTTGACACGCCTCCCCTATTTTCAGACTCACCTCGTACATCTGAGATTTATTGTCCAGATTAGCGTACATTAGAACCAAGTTATCCTACAGTTCCTTTGCTGTAGTGTAGCCCATGTAGGTGGATCCAATGCTGTCTTCCATGGAGTTTATTAGCAGTGCCATAATCATTGAATTTTTTGCCTCCCAATTCTCGAATTCCGGGTCGGTTTCTTCTGGTTTTCTCACTATTAAATTCCTCCCATTCAGTTTCATAGATGTGATCCGTAGAGAAGTCCTCCATTCGGACTCTCCAGCACTTGTCTGGACAGTGTTGGGTCCAGAATTGACTACCTAGGTTGACATAATTTTTTTGTGTGATGTGTTTTATAGAGTACCAATCCACTCTCTGATACCAACTGGAAATTGCAGGTAAACTCTCGTATGTTTAGACGTAAGTGTAAAGGCCTATATATACAGCTCTACTAACATAATCTTAGGGATATTCCTCCTGATTTCTAGTAATTCACATATCTAATGTACAGCTAACTTTCCTTCTAAGTGCTAATTATGGAAACTTCCTATATGGGCAGATCACGTTCACACACTGTTTTCCACACATACCCTGCTTCCCAGAAGAAAAAAAAAGCCGTGTTTTTGTGTAGATTGGAAACTATTACTTGGTCAATATACTTTCGGGAAAAACAGCAAAATTTGAGTGTTAGTAAATGAGATTGACCAGAAATTCTTCACACTTCACATTGGTTGTCTAACAAATGCGTTACACATTCTGAGTGTTCTCATGGTTTATTTGGTAAATTGGGCAGGCAGCTAAAGAATCAAGATATGACAAAGAAGCAGTGATAAAATTTTTTCGTATGGTGGGTTAACTTGCGACAAATTCCTCTATTTAAAATTTATTTGACCTATTATTACAAAACCTAAAATGATGCAGTTATTTTGTTGAAAATTTCAGTTGATTAGGAGGAGATACTTTCCTGATGAGTTACCAACATCTAGTCCATGGACATCAACTTCAGTTAAGATATCTGCTCGGCGCTTAGATGAAGATTCAACTGAAGAGTTTCAACTTTACAAAAACAATTCAGGGTATGTTTGTAAGGACCAATTGACTGTTCTGAATTGAGCTTTCTCTGTGTGTGTGTGTGTATGTGTTGGGTGGTTCACGTATTTCACTGAATTGTTGAGCTGAAAATGCAGTGGAATTGAGATTTTGATACTTTTTTCTGGCACAAAAGACTGGTTAAATCCCACATTTTGGTTGCTTTTTTATGCTTTCTAGCTAGGTTTGTTCCCTCTTTTTGCATAAACTTTTGTTTGTTGCAGTTTTTCTGGTGATCCCTACAAACACAACATACTGCCTCCCATGCCCGCTCAACGCAACCTCACACCGCCTCCTACGCTTTATCCTCAGCAGCCAGTTTCTGTGACAGAAAATTACAGCTTCCCGAGATTTTCCTTGACAAATTCCCAAGAAGTAAACGGCAGCGCCAGGTCAAAACGAATGGATATTAATGTCTGACGGGTTTTGCCTGCCTCGTGAATTTTGCTCCTTGGTCTACCTGCAGATTCTTATGAATTCTTTCCTTGATTGTCTTGCCAAATTGATCTGTTGATTCTTTAGCATCTACGAGCTCTGTTATTATCAGAGGTGTTTAGGTTCCAGTTTGGTTACAGTACTCCATGTATATTGATTGATTGTTAACATAGAGGTAAAAGTTTGTAGTGGAATCCTCTCCACCATGTTTGATCTTGTGTGGAAATATATTGGAAAATACACTCGTATTTGTGTTGACTGCACAATTGAAATTTTCGAGTCTACTTGCTGCAAACCTTTTATTTTGTGCATCTGGCTGGTAATTCGAGTTGTTAGATCGTAATTGTGTTAGTATTTTTTTTAACTAAATATCATTATTTATGATATAAACATTAAAAAGTACTAAATTTGTATTATTCTTGTTGGGTCTAATCGTGCATTCGTTAATCATGTTATCAGGTCATAAATTGTTAGCCTTACCATCTATTTTTAATTGTATAAATTTCAATTGTCATCTCTATTGTTATCAGACTCTTTTTGTTTGACAAAAAAATGATTTTTTTTTAAAATGTTAGACCCGATTAATTGACCTACGAGAATATTTCCGATGAAACTTGTTGGTAAAAAATTATATTTATTTTGGACGAATTTTCGAAGGAAACGTGCATATATTAAAACAATAGTTAAAAATTGTAAATGATTAAATTTGTAATATAAAATGTAAATTAAAAAAACTAAAATGTTAAAATTTGATAGTGGATAAATTTTTAATATAAAGGAAATTTTCAGAAAATATATGAAAAAATAAATAGAAGTGTTAAAAATTTAAAAGAATATATTGTTAATGTTTAATAATTTTGTATAAGAATTGTTATAAAAAATTGAGGACGAATAATAAAGAAAAAAGAATTAGTGTTAGCAAAATAATAAAATAAACAAAAATTGAAAGAATAAATTAAGAATTAAAAAATAAAATAATAAAAATCAATGAAATATTATAATACCTTTGATAAATTTTTGAAATGTTAACACTTAAAACAAAGAAACACAAGGTTTCAAGAAAAAAACCAAAGAAACACAATAACATAAAAGAAAAATATTAGTGTTAGTTAAAATGAAATGAATAAAAAATATGAATAAAAGTAAGAATAAAAAAGAAGTGAAAGAAGTTACAAGAGTAAAAATATTATGTGAGATTATGAAAAGGTTATTAGTATAAATAGAGAAAGTTTAATAGGAAAAAAGTGAAGATAATGTGGTGAAAATTTGAGTTTGGCTTGAGAATTTTTGACGAAATTCCTCAATATTTACATCAAAATTCATCGAAAAATAGCTATACTAATGAAATTCGTCGGAATTATTTGGGGGGAAAATTAAATGAACATTTTTGACGAAATTCATTGGATATTTCCAACAAATTTTGTAGGAAAATGTGTGGTTTGATTAAATTAATTATATCTTATCTTAAAATATATAATAAACCATCATAACATCTTAAGTTAAAACAAACCATTGGCTAAAATATTAGAGTAAAATATGAAGTGAATTACATATAATGAACAAATTTTTAAATTAAAGCCAATTGTTTGAATTATATAACTAACTTATAAACAATGAACAAAACAAATCAAATAATGTAATAATAGAAGCATAATTAAGTAATTCATAAAGTAAATTAAATTGGTGGAAAAAATACCATAAATATATAATATTTTCGTAAATAAAATACTAAAAAATACAAACTAATGCTCAGAGGGAGGCTGAGTCTTATAGTCATCACTGTTGGTGAGTGGATGAGATTGTGAACGTGATGAAGCTTGAGGTAGATTAACCTGAAATATCCTCATCCACTCATTGACCTGGTCCATGCGTACGGTATAAGCAGCCTCCTAAGCCGCATAACGGACTTGAGTAGCGGCCTCCTAAGTGGCGTAACAGACCTCTATTTGTTCCATTGCTGCTACCCGGTCCTCATGCATAGCCTGCAATTGTGCTTTGAATGTAGATTACATCTGTTAGCTGCGTGATGTACGTGGAACGCTACGGTATAATTTGGGTCCATATGAACCGAGCCCACAGGGCCATCTTAACCTTGTTTGAGATCCTAGACAAAATAAATAACATGATATTATTTGAGATCATAAACAAATTAAATAATATGAGGTCTTTTACATTAAAAATTATATTTAAAAAATTTTACGCTCTCTTCCTTTAATTCGGACTTCAGGCCGACTAGTAATTATAGGATAGTTAAAAAACTTCATTTGTTTTTAAAAATAACAAAACTATGTATAAGTTGTTGATATATCATATGTTTTTCAACAAAATTTAGATAACATAATTCCAAAGTCTAAGATATGGTTAAAATGAACGAATCACTTAAATAAATTACCCTACTTTTAAATCTCTTTAAATTGAAATGTTAAAGTACCCCAAAAAATATAAAAATATTTCAAATGGAACAAGCTACAAAAAAATTACTCAACTTAAGAAAGGCTCATTGGCATTTTCATTCACTAGAGACTTATCATATAATCATTTGGGTCTTTTGAGGTCTACTACTAATAGAAACACTTTTTTAAAAAGAAAATGTTAATAAACTACAAAAAAAGAAAAAATTAATCAATAATCAAAACCAACTTAATAATTTAACATGTCAATTTTTAAGTTGTTATTCCATGAATTTGTCAACAAGATTTAGGCAAAGTTGTTTCCAATTTTCCTTTTTTTACAAAATATTTAACTACTTTTTTACAATTTGGTTGCATGAGAATTCACACGAGCTTTAAATGAAAAAGGAATAAAATAGCACAATGACAATTGTTGCATTGAAGTACATGACACAAATTAATACATTTTTTAAAAAATCAATATCCACAATATATCCACAATGCCTC
>CANYCX010775519.1:0-38209 GCA_948193385.1 Breynia disticha f. nivosa
GCCCCCCTTGTCGTTGGTTCTTTAGGAGCACCGCTCCCCCTCAACGGCGGAGAAGGGGGAGCGGCGGTGGTCGGTGAGAAGGAGACGAGAGGAACGGGTGGACCAGTGGAGATCTGTGGAGATGATGAAGACACTGAGAAAGAACAAAAAAGAGAAAGGAAATTAGAAATGGGTTGAGAAGAGATGGTGAGTTTGTAGAGCTGAGGCTTCAGAGGAGATGGAGAGTTGGGGGAGCGAGCCTGAAGGGAGTGGAGTGAAGAAGAGAGAGGGTTGGGTACTTAGGTTGTTGTGTTGGGATTTGGAAGGTAAAAGAAAAAAGAAAGGGAGAGAGTGACGTGTCACGAGTGTAGTTTATGTTATGAGTTTGGCTGTTAAAAGAGTGAAAAAGAAGAGTCTAAATTTCACTTTTTAAAAAAAAAATTGTTCAAAATTCACTTAGTGTATCGTAATTGATAATTGAATATTTTTTTTCTTATTCTTTATATTATTATTTTTGATTATTTATTAAATAATAAAATGAGTTCAATATTTTTAATTATTGTGAAAAATATTTCAGTATTTTTTTTTAAAAAAAGTGCGAATAGTAATTTTAATTCCACAAATTTTAAATTCTCTTAAAAATATAAAATTAAATTTAAATAGTGAATTAAATTTTAAACAGAATTATGTCGTGATTAATTCAGGATTTTAAAAAATTATTGAACTTTTTTATGTTCAAAACATTGTTCGTATATGATTAATATTGGTCATATATTATGAATCAATTTATTAAACTAACTACTTTTGATTTATATATTTTTTATATGTATCAAATTTTTTAACGTACATGCATATGAAATGTCGCCCCCCTTAATTTTTTTTCTGGTTCCGTCCCTGGATGTACATGCATATGAAATGTCGCCCTCCTTAATTTTTTTTCTAGTTCCGTCCCTGGATATTATGGTCTTACTTGTCCTACACATATGCTGGTAAGAAATGTGGATGAGATGAGAGTACTATTTTTCAGGAAGATCAGAAAGAAACGTTGTGCATCTATCAAGCTAGATTGAATAATTTTTCTAAGAATTTCTTCCCAAATTTCTTTCGAATTTGCACATTGGTTTACATGTTCCAGTCTTGTTGTGTTCAATGCCTTCCCTCCTGCAGACTCTGGCAAAACACGACTCAATTTCTGGGAATACCAGCCAGTACAATGTGAAAAACTCAGCAATTACTTGGCTGAACCTATAAATAATACATATTAGAATGCATAGCAACATTATATTAACATGGAACTTTGGCAAGCCCTGTCGCAAATAAGCAAGCAGAGGCAACCTGTTGATAAAACAATTATGCATAAAAGTTTGCGTCGGGTTGTGCAGGCATTTCTCACAGCAAAAATGGAAGCTAAGATTTGAAAAAGGATCATCATCTCAACAACAGCAACAACAGCGGTAAGAACAAGGCGACTTGCAGCATGAGAAGCAACTGGAAAAACTAAAGCAGCTGCAACAACTCGGCTTTGAGAAGCAGCCGCCGCAAGACGGCTTTGAACAAGGGAAGCAACAGCTTCTGCAACAACACGGATTTGAGGAGCAGCTGCCACAAGACGGCTTTGAACAAGAGCAGCAAAAGGGGTTGCAGGAGCAGCTGCCACAAGACGGGTTTGAACAAGAGCAGGAAAACGGGTTGCAGCAGCAACAAAATGGACAAGAGAAAGAGGATAACTTAGGAAATGAGCAGCAACAGGTTGAATTCTTACTAGCTTCCTCATCTACCAAGCTGCATGGTCATCTAAATCAACCAACTTGTTCATCGGTAAATATTTTGTAGGAATGCAAGCGAAATTTAACGAATAAACCAGTATTATTGTTAATAAAAAAGACGAAAGGAGAGTCAAACATACTCGGACGAAGAGTCACAGCAACACCTACAGCAATTGCAACATGACCATGAACACTTGAAACATGAACACTTGAAACAGTTTGACCATCTGAAGCAGCTTGGCCATTTAAAGCAACTGCTCAACTTAAAAGAACAGCTTGGCCAACAACAGTTCGGCTGTAGACAGGAGCAACACGACCAGCTACAAGTACAGCTACTAGAAGAAAAACATGAACAGCAGCACGTCTTCTCTCTTCTGCAATTCGAGACAAACTTATTGTCAAGTTACGTCTATGTAGTATGCATGTATAGTTCTGGAAAATCACATGCATTGTTTATACATTTGTCTGCTCGCAATTCTGATGCATCGAGCAACTATGAAAATATTCTTGTTTTCAGACTAAATTGCTATGGAGAAGCTAAGCGTTGGGGTTCAAATAGCAGAAGAATTTGCAGATACAAAATAAAACAACTTACACAGATAAAGGGGAGGCATTGTCTCCTTTTCCATCTAATTTTTTGTACTTCTTGGAAGAATTAGAGGGCATGGATTTGTGTCCATTGCTTTGATCCACAGGAGGTGTCTTTACTGAATTCTCTGTTGTTATAGCTGCAGCCTGAATTGCTCCCCTCTTTATGGGATTAGTAGGCTGGGAAATTTGTGAAGTCAATTCACGCGTCTTTGTAACCTCTCCAGGCTTGTCCTTGTCGAGGATTACAGCTTTTTCTGCCGCAAAACTAGCATTTCCTACACGAATACTAAACATTGAATCGTTCGAAACAACCCTCCTTTTCTGCGGGGCTGTTCGATCCATCACTTGTTTCGGAGGCGATTGTGTTGGTGACATACGTGGCATTGAAGATTCATTGGCAACATTTGAATAAACCCGAGACATTGATGCCGGATGAGGAGAATTCTTCTCCTTTTCTCCTGTTGAAGAACCGTTTCTGGAAATCATATAAACTTTGTTATGTTTATCAGATGCTGGTTTAATATCCATGTTGACTTGAGGGGATGACACAGAATTTTTCGTCAGGTTGAAGTCAACATTCACATGCACTTTGAAGATGATATCATCTGATCCTGATGATCTAGGAGGTGAAGATGAACACAAAGATGTGGAATGATCAGATTTTGAGGCAGGGAAACGAGAATGGTCTTCATAAACAGTATTATCGTCAATACCCTCAGGATTAATGTCATAATCTGTGCCAATGCTTTCTCTTCCATCAATGCTTTCATTCCAACTCCGAAGCGTTGGAAGTTTACGGATTTTTGCGTTGCTTCCCTTAATCCTATCATTTCCCTCTGCGTGTTGTTCTTTCTTTGATTGCCGTTTTAATTGTTGGCTGCTTCCACTCTTCCCCAATTCCATACCAGCAATTTTTTCTCAACTTATGTTCTAATTTGCAAAGCTATCATCAATATCGACAGATACAGAATCAATGAGCACAAATTGGAAAATTTCAGGAGCTTTTGTTGTTACTTAAAGAAACGCATTCTTCATGATAAACCAAGATTCTGAATGCATTTCTTCGACAAATACTCAGATCATTCCATGAAAAAACAATAACTCATCACAAAAAGAACCCTTTTTTGTACCATAATCTTCCTTTCTATCTAACAGCCGCTATTTCGAAACCCTAGCCGGTAAGCGGCACCGGCAATTCTCTCCGTCCAGCCCCTGATCCTGCAATACTTTTTACAGTCACTCTCCAAAATTGGTCCTGAAATCGGATGTGTAAAACGAAAAGACAATACGTACATATTGGTTTTCAGAAAAATAGCAGTTTTTTTTTGTTGGATTTTTATTGTTGACAGGAAATATCGGAGACAAGGAATGTGGAATGGAAAAACGAATCAGGGTTCTGGAGATTTCAAGTTCAAAAGACTTTGCTGTAATCTAGAGGCTTCATTGACTAACTTTGGATTTCAAGTAACTATAAAAATTATTTTTATGCTCAAACTGCAACTACATGCAGCGTTTTAACGAAAAAATAACTAAAAAAAATTATTTTTGTTAAATTATGGTCAAATAATCTCTTTTTTTTTTATCATTTTATGTTGGTTTGTTAATGATAATTTAGTGAATGAAGCCTCGTAGATTACAACAAAGTCTTCTGAACTTGAAATCTCCAGAACCCTGATTTGTTTTTCCATTCCACATTCCGATATTTCCTCTCGACAATAACAAATCTAACCGAAAAAACTGATAATAATGATTGGTTTATTCATGAAATTGGTTTTGCTTTGGTATCATAATTTACATATATTTATAGACATGGTAATAATATATATATATATAATTTAAAAATACATTTTTAAAATTAATCTAAAGATTTAGTCTTGAATTTAATTCAAATATTAAAGACATTTTTAACATTCTCTTTGTCTTTAATGATTGTAAAATCTTATTTTCTGTTTCATGACATTATTCTGATACTGACATATTTGATAAGTTTTTTGTCATGGTCGTCATTGTCAATACCTTGGTATTTGCTGTAATTGTCGTTGTTGTTATTGTAGATATCACCTCATTCAACATTACGTTTTTTTATAAATATGACATGGATATGTTATGATTATATTTGTAACATACATGCATGGTTATATGAGTATAGTTATGGCTGTGGTTATATGCATATAGCAATATGTACATGTTTATGGTTATGTGTAGGTTGTTGTTGTTGCGGTTATGATTGTTGTTGCATTGTCCCGAGGATATATGATGTTTTTCTTTTTGATTTTTACGGTGGGAGTGTTATACTCTTAAGGTCTCTTAAGAAAAAAAAAAAGAGATCCGATACCAATTTATAAGATTTTTTGTTATAAGGAGTGAACTTTATTCATGTAATTGTTCTACCGTGTGGATGTGGAATTACATATATTTATAAATATATTTTGATAACAAAATTCAAATACAAATTTTAAAAATAAATTTAGAAAACTAACTTAAAGACTAGGTCTTAAATTTAATTCAAACATGAAAGACATTTTTAACAATTTGATAATAACATTATAATCATTATATAATAATTATTAGTGAAACAATTTATAATAATTAGAATTAATGATTTAATGATAATAAAATTAATAAAAATAATTTTTATTTGTTCACTTATTTAATCAAATAGATTTAATCTTTTTCAAAATAATACTATTATTGAATGATAATAATTTTATAATTAAAAAAATATGTAAAAGAAAACATTGCTAAAAGGTAAAAATTTATAAAATCATAAGAATAAAATTTGCAAATAATTTTACATGCTACAATTACGAGTGCTATTACGAACAAATATTATAAGATTGATATTATGCTGTTGTTTAAAATTGACAAAAATTTATATGGCTCGCAATCTAATATGATACGACACAAAGTTGTACAAATTTAAGTGAAGTGCAAATGAATTTAAGTAATAAACAAATTGATCTGTTTATCATCTGTTAAAATTTGATTGAATAGACAAATATAAAAACCAAGGTAAATTTAGAAACTTAAACCAAAATTATATATATATATATATATATATATATATATATATATATATATATATATATGAGCAAATAAAATTTATAAATAAATTTACACATTATATTATAATTAAAAATTTGGTAATTAGGTCTGTGTATTTTTAAAAAATTGATTAAAATTAATTATTATAATATTATAATAATTACATAATAATTTTATTAATTTTTTTCATAATAAAATTAATAATAAATAACAAGAAAATAGATTCGTAAAATAATTTTATTTTTCCAATACTATAAATTAAATACCCAAAAATAGGCTAAAGCGAGATTTATATCAATAAAAAAAATCTTAGTAAACCACAGGTATAAAGCTATGTGGTCTCCGAATAATAGTACAAATAATTTTTCGGTCCCCGAGTTTCTAATATTAGTTTTACCGGTCCCCACAGATTTAAAATTTACCACCGTTAATCCTTATGTTAAATTAAGCTAAAAGAAAGGTTGAAATGTCATTTTTGCCCTTGTCACGTGTGTATTAAAGAGGGACCGGTAAATTAAACAAAAAAGATTAGAGGGACCGGTAAATTAAGCAAAAAAGATTAGAGGGACCGATAAATTATTTACCTGTTAATCCGTTAGATTAATTTAATGGAAGACTTAATGGTGGTAAATTTTTAATCTATAGGGGACCGGTAAAACTAATATTAAAAGCTTAAAGACCGAAAAATTATTCGTGTTATTACTCGATCACCTCATAGTTTTTTATCCTAAACCACGAAGCAACAAGCAAACTTCATTTGGATGACATAGATACGCAACTGAACCAGTTGGTTCTCATATATCTCAAGACAAGAAGATAGCTTTCGGTTGTATTCTCATTGTTTTAGCAATTAGGCTTCATAATCCCAAACCCAGCACTGTTTCTTGGAGGTAACTTTTTGTTTTTGCGTTATGGATTCTTTTTTGTTTTCATAATTTTATATTTTTTGTATTTTTAATGAAATTGAAGTCGCGGGTCTCTCCTTCTCTGTTTATGTGGTAATTATGTGTTTAGTTTTGTGTTTATTAATGGGAATGATTAAGTTAAATGAGAGGATTGGTAATCCTGGAATTTACATATCCGTACGATTGAGTCCTTGGGTTTCCGAAATAGTGTAAGAAGGAGTGCTTCGAATCATTGCTGTATGAATGATTGGTGCTTTTGCGTGTTTATGTCGAGTTCTGTGTGTATTTATATGGTTTGATGAGTGATGGAGTCTGAATTTTGTAACTTTTAATATGTGAAATAACTGATTAGTAATTGACTGACTTGATTATTCTTTTGTGATTAGGTGATGTGAAATAAGTGAATTTTGGCACTGCTCATTCGTTCAAGCTGATTACTTTCTTCTCCAAAGTGTTGCGAATTCATATATTTTCCCTGGTATTATCATGAAGTTTCATATCTTTTGAGGTGTTGATATGGAAATGCATAGAGAACATGTGTAATGTTGCTGAACTTTTCAATGTGGTTGCTGCTCAACTCAGATTTCTAATTCTATCAGAGCCATTAAATCAGACTAAATGCGTAATCCCTCCGTAAAATTTTAACCTGTAAGTGGAAGCAGGAAAGAAGTTAAATGAAAGAATCACAAAATTCACGGTTGCATCAGGATTTTCCTGAATCTACCTCGTCGCGCAGCAATGAAATGCGCAGTTCAGAGGGACATCCTGCTCGTGGGTTTGGATTTCCTGGACTAAAGAAGAGAGGTCATGGGCATGGAAGTCGTTCTTGGATAAAGATTGACCAGGATGGGAACTCAAAAACTCTGGAGCTTGATAAAGCTGCAATAATGAGACATTGTTCATTGCCATCCAGAGATTTACGGCTGTTAGACCCTCTTTTCATTTATCCTTCCTCCATTTTGGGGAGAGAGAAGGCTATTGTTGTCAGTCTTGAACAGATTCGTTGTATAATCACTTCTGATGAGGTTATTCTCATGAATTCCCTGGAAGGATCTGTTATCCAATTTGAGTCAGAATTCTGCAAACGCCTGCGGACAAACAGATATCAAGCAGGTGAATCATCTATACTTACTATAATTTTATATGCCTTAGCAAATTTGACAGTTCATGTATTAAAAAGAAAAAAATAATAATTTTGAAGAGATGGGGCCTCAATGGTTTCTTGCAATATAAAAAAACTGAGCAAGACTCATGGAAAACTTATTGACCACGATTAAATTTTGGCCCAATGAATGTGGTCTTGGGGGATAGGGGTTTTTTCATGACACCCCTATTTGTTTGATATTCTGAGATGTGCTCAAGGTTCAAACATATGCAGTTGTGTTCATGAATTTCAGAACACACAATCTCGATAGCGTTAGACTACTTATCTCCCCTTTCATCTGTCATCATGAGACTTATCTCCCCTTTCATCTGTCATCATGAGTTCTTTAGTTTATTAAATTTCATTTACTATTTTTAGTGCACTTGCTTACCTTTTCCGCTGATTGGGTTAGAGGATTTGCCATTTGAGTTCAGAGCTCTGGAGTTGGCTTTGGAACTAACATGCATGTCTCTTGATGCTCAGGTATGCTATGATCTGCATTACAAGCCAATTTATGTTTTTGCCAACTTCCCACATCCTATTTCTTTGAGCTGGTGTCTGGCTAAAGTTGTTCTTATACTGCAGCCTATTTCAGTCTGTTCATAATTTGCAGTGCCCTTATTTCAAGTGTTCAAAATCCATGCTTAAATGGTCTTATCCCAGTTAATTTAACCATTAAATTTCCTTTGTGGGGGAAATTTTGAAATTTGGATTGCAGAGTTATGTAACAAATATTTATTTATTCATACGCTGTGCTTATGTATGAGCTGCAATGCGTTTATCGTGTAATAAAAAAATGAGATACTACTCGGTCTATCTGTTTCTAAATTGAATGTTGTAGCACACTGCCAAGTCCCTTACCAAGGAGTTGCGGTTTTTGTAGGTACAAGAACTGGAATTGGAGATACATTCTGCATTGGATGAACTGGCATCATCTATCAATACACTAAATCTGGAACGTGCTCGTAGACTTAAAGGTCACCTTCTTGCATTAACCCAACGTGTTCAAAAGGTAACATTTTATTGACCTCTTGGTTCATTGTACAACTCATTGTCTGCTTCCATTTGTCTCTTCAATAAATGGAATGAACTTGTAGGTCCATGATGAAATAGAACATCTTATGGATGATGACGGTGATATGGCTGAGATGTATCTCACGGAGAAGAAACTGAGGTTTGAAGCTTATGCGATAACTGATACGGATTTGGAAAATAATATCTCTGGTGGGGAGAGCAGAAAGGCTTCAATTTCTGCACCCGTTTCACCAGTAACATCAGTTAATGAAACACAGAAATTGCAAAGGGCATTTAGTAGTATTGTCAGTTCCAGCAAACATACTAGCTCTACAACGTTATCAAGCAATGGCGAGAATATTGACCAACTTGAAATGCTGCTTGAGGCATATTTTGTTGTTATTGAACATACACTCAGCAAGTTGTTCTCGGTGAGAAATGCTTTCCTGCATAATCTGATTTTACTTGAGTTTGTGAAAATAGCTGCAATCTGATACCTGGTTTTAGGTTGATGTGTTAGAAATGACCTAGCATATCTTGAGTTCTCATTTCTAACCAAATCAGGCAAATCAGTTTGGTTTCCTGACTGTAGCAATGAGTTAATTTTGGTATCAAATACCATATTGGTCTAGCCAAATTACAGTACACAGCAAGACTTTGTGGCATGAATTACACACATTTGAGAGCATGTGCTTTGAAATAGGTTTTTCACATGGAAACAATGCTTATATTATTTCTTCTTGTGTTTCAGCTGAAAGAATACATTGATGACACTGAGGATTTGATCAATATTAAACTGGTAAGGATGCCAATTAATAACTTCAATTCATGAATTGAGTTGTGGTTTTATATATATATCTTGGAAAACAAATGATATTTAGCAATGTTTTTCAACTTATGTAATCAGGGTAATATCCAGAACCAACTGATTCAATTCGAGTTGCTTCTGACCGCAGCAACTTTTGTGACTACGATATTTGCTGTTGTGGCGGGTGTTTTTGGGATGAACTTTGAAGACTCAGTTTTTGATAATCCATCTACATTTCATTGGGTTCTTATTGTTACTGCTTTTGCATGTGGGATGTTGTATTGCTCCTTCTTGTTTTATTTTAGGTACAAGAAGGTATTTCCTTTGTAGTTACTGCTGCTGCGCAGGTGCTCTCAGTTCTCATAATTTCTTAATTTGAGGTACGTTCAATCTCAAGTGCTGTACAGAGTTGATGACAGTGAGCCATTACATTCTTATTTGATTGGAGCGTCAGAGGAAACTGATCCTCTACTCTGTAATAATAGACCCGTCACCTGGAAAAGTTTGTGCCCCATCCTTTTGTACTGTATTGAAGCATGCAGGAACATCCCACAGAGTTCGTGAAAATCATTGTTTAGAGACGAATCAGTTGGCTCAAAAGAGATGATCTTTCACTGAATTAATTTTCTTCTGTACAGCATACTGGAATCGGTAGAATCTACACGATCTTTGTTCTTTACTAAAGAGTTGCCTTATCAAATAACTTATCAGCAATGTACAAAACAGATTTACGATTTAAGCAAAGTTTACAATAAGATGTAATTTTCTGGAGGAATCAAGATGCTAGTGTTGTACTTGGACAGCTATCGACTGTGCAAGCCAGAATGTCCCTGTAATCTCGGGATATTCTGAAAGAGTCGTAAACATTCCCATCCCTGCTCTTCTTGTACTCAAATAACAGGTTAGAATGATCAAATGCCGTGAGCTTCACGAATCCATGATCATAGTCTTTGTATAGGCTCCATGCTGTTTGGAGTGTGGTGAATGTTGAAAGGCTGGCTCCTGCGCCGCCGGCAACCACGTGTATCGTTCCGTTTAAGGTGCCTCGGTAGTGGTGCTTCTCTTTACTGGTGCATATATTCTGCAGAAGACGAAGAGGAATCAAATGGTTGAAGACGACTTTACGCCACAGTTGGAAACTAAATCAAGCCGTGGAAGTACCTGATAAATGGGACATGTTCTTTCGTAATTGTGGACATGACCATACATGGCAATATCAACCTTGTACCTCTGCCAGAGTTTTTGCAGACTCTCTCTTCCCATTGGCTCCTCAAATGATCCTTCTTCTGCATAGTAGGTACATGAAGAATAACCTAACACCCGATGGGCAAGAAACACCAACCATGGTTGTTTTTGTCGATCAACAGAAGCTAAGCAATGCTCAATGAACTTATATTGCTCTGTTCCTTCTCTCCAATCGTGTTCTGTGTCTGCTATGCAGAATCTGAACATGCCATAATCAGTGGAATACCTGAAAAAACAATCATTTTTTCATCAGATTCCGTTGAAAACTATGGCCACAAGAGAAGCAGAACTTCAATTGATTCGCCTTTTCTCTTTTATGATTTAGAGAGAGAAATTCTCTTACCAGAACTTTGCCCTATTCTTTGCAGGGACATAGAACATTGTCTCGGCCAAGACACCACATTCTCCCCCAGAATCCATGTTTCCATAGAAGGATCCTGTTCCTGGCCAATCGCGTTCATGGTTGCCACTGCAGGGAAAAATTAACAATTACCTCTTGATTTGCTCTTGTACTTGGGTAGATTGCCAAGCAAATAATTACAAACCTAGCAATCATGTAAGGGATGGTAGAGGCAATTGGCTCAACTTGAGCGGTGAACTGGTCCCACTGTGACAAGTATCCATTCGCATAGCATATATCTCCTATGTGGAGAACCATGTCAATGTTCTTTAAATCTTGGATGAGCTGCTTTGTAGTATTCAGAGAACCAGGCTGGAAATCATTATACTCATAAGAGCCATCAATTTCGCCCTACAAAACCAAAACGCTTTAGAGAAGTTGTGCTATCAAGAAGAAATCCTGCTGAAATGGTTTCTTTATGTCATATCAGAAGTCTCATAAACATTATATTGAAGATTGTTGATTATAACATTCAAGAAGAAATCCTGCTGAAATGGATTCTTCATTGATTTGCTACATACTTTAAAACCAGCCCCAAAATGTTATTGCAAACTATCTGTCTCCAATTTTTTCCACATTTGTTGTAAGCTGTTGAAATTCCTCATCAGCATTAAACCAGTAAATAGGTTTAGCAGTTCTCACCTTTCCCATGTCACCAAATATCACCACACGCTGTAAAGAACTTTGACCAGGATACGGAGATGCTCTAAACTGGTGTTGGTGGCTCCAAATATATGTACCATTGAATAGTTTATGTCCCAGTTTATAGACGTACCTGCAAATGGAAGAAAAAATGGCATATCTTGAGTTACATGAAACACTGAAAGCTCGATATGAGATACATCAGCAAGATGCTAATCTGATTCTATTGAAACCAAACCGATAAAGAGAAGCTGAGGACTGATGGCTACACTTGAAGTAAGTTCTGTAAGTAGGAAAGGACAAATCACAATTATATTCAGCAATATGACATAACATACACTCTGTTAGGCCACAACTCTTTCAGAAAGGCGGTATGTATATATCCCGGATCACGCCATCCCACTGTTCTTGCTGGTGCACCTGTGAATATGGCAGAAGTTTTTACAATATCATGTACAAAATAAAATCTATATTTCCTGGCGGGTCTTGTTCACTAACATCCACTAGACTTCAGAGAATAGTCATAAATTCAGTGACACAATTCATATTTCTAGAGCTTTGGCTGTTTTCATAATATTACATCAGAAATAGATCTAGTAAACAGAATATTGAAAAATTAACAAGGCTTACCGCACATGGAGTTGCGTTCAAAAGTGAGAGTCCCAGCTGATGATCGCACCATATCATCATCTCCTTTCGCACCCCATTCAACAAAAGGTTCTGCTTCATTGATCCCATATCCGCTAGTCCATGTTACGGTCATCTGCCCCAATATCAACATTTTAGGATCCAGAAATGTAAGTTCCAAGATTTTAGTATTCGAGATGAGAGCCATAGTAATACCGGAAAGTATAAAATTATAAACAAATGAAGAAAAAAGAGTTCAGATTGGCTTGAGAAAAACAAGCTTGTATGAACAGGAAAGTTGGACCTAAAAGAAAGAGAGCACAAAGAGAGACTGAATTTACCTCGTTCCATGCTCTTCCTTGTGCCAAGCGTGGATAGACCGGTGCATTTGGATTCAGAAACGCTACTGGTTTTGACACCGCCACCAACTTCGGCTGTTCCGGAAAGGAAAAAATTCAAGAAACAATGCAACCAAAAGGAACGTAGTAGTAGTTTGTTGAATCAAATGCTATGTCTTCTGGTATAAATGCTAAAATAGGATGGCACTATGACCCAGAACATGCAGACACCCAATGAAAAAGACCAATGGTTAGACTCTCATTTACAAGGCATATCAACAACTCAGTATATTTGATGTTTGATATACCACTCAGATTAATTCTCATCACTGCTACTGATTAATCAAGGTACAAATTTAGTCTCTGAAGGTTGCAAATAATATCCATCCAAACTCATGGCAAGAACAGAGCAATAAGAATGTGCATGAAAAAAAGTAATATATCTTACATTCAGTAAACCACCGGTAAAAAGTGCGAAAGCAAAATCCGATCTCTGATTGATCAATTGCAACTTAAGAGATCCTTTTCCTGTCTTTTCGTACTCAGGATTAGAGTATTTAGCATACTGGAACTGTTAAAAAAGACAAAATTTCAACTAATAAAACTTCAAATCTCTACATAAAGAACATAACTTTAAACAAAAATAAGTCTTGGGCTCTTGTAAGGAACCTTAATTGGTGCAGTACATAGCAATGGAGGATAAACTCTAGGATTTTCAGAAGTACATGAAGAAGCACTGAGAAATTTACAAACCAACATGCGAAAATATTAAGCTCTTTCATAGCATACTCTAAAGAAACAATCAAAAAGATTAGAACTTTAAGTACTTAAAATTCGCAGGAGAAAAGACTGCAATCCAATCATCGAGTGTAGGGAATGGAAAGTAGAATTCAACAGTAACCCACTCTGAATTTTTGCCCTGAAAAAACAAAAGAGCATTTCTTCGTTCATTCATCATTGTATATTGAGAGAAGACAGCTTTAAGGTGGTTCATTACCGAGAGTCCGAGGATTGAAGGAGAGGCTCTGATGTAAGCAAGGTCATTTAGAGCAAAAGTGGCTTTGTGTAATGCGATTTTTGAAAGAGGATGCTGTCCATGTGGAGTTGCTTGTTGAAGATAAGTTACAAGTAAGATTACTGCTGAGAGGATCAATTTCAGTCTACTTTTCACTCCCATTTTAATACACAACCCTGTAATGAAAGATGTTGAAACCAGACCACGAGAACTAGTTTAATGTGTCTCATAGAGAATCGTTTCAGCGAACATTCCAAAAGATATTCTTTTCAACTGACATTCAAACAGATACCGATAAAAAAACTTAGTACAATTATTACAGCACACGTCAACTTAAGATTTGCTGAGGAAACTTTAAATTAATCTAATATTTTAGAAATGCACGAAGAGAAAAAAAATTACATTGGGATTGTTGGACCCTCCAAGAAGGAGAGTCCTCCAAAAATTGGCGTATGCCGCTATCCGCGGCGAGCACACGGTATTCTTTAGTAAAAGGCGAAAGAATAGTTCGCTCTGTGCTCACCGCGCGGCTGCGTGCCTTTTGCCATTATCTCAGCTCGCTTTTTATAGGCTGCCTGCTTGCTATTTGGGCACTTCTATACAATGTGGGACTAAAAAAGCTTCGCTGTTGAACTCTGTTCCTCTGAGCTCATTTTTTGAACATTTCACTATTTACATGTTAGCGAATCATACCTTAGTTTTCTCTATAGCTGTAAGAAAAACTAAAAACATCTCCTGTGCACTGTTATTGATCTTGTATGACGTTTATTTTGAGTATTATTACATGGATTAACTGTAAAAATTGGCCCTGAAAAATATGGAATGATAAGCCTTTTTTCTCAACTTGTAGCCTTTCGCATTAAAGATATACGTGTGAAGGGCTCTCCTACTCTGCTATGAACCTCTGTATTGATCAGTAGCCTCCATGTAAATGGAGCTTTTTCATCCTAAAGCTGTGATCATTTCAGCAATGCAAAACGGCACAGATCAGTTAGAGGAAAAAGGAAAGAGCAGAAAGAACTAACAAGTAATATACTTATTCATGTTCTAACAGAAGATTACATGAACTTGTCATTGCACAAATAACTCAGCAGACAGTATTCTAAGTTATTGTGTTCGAGGGGAAGGTCAAGATGCTAGTGTTGTTCTTGGACAACTATCTATGGTGCAGGCCAATATGTCTCTGTAGTCTCGGGAGATTGTGAAAGAGTCATAAACCTTTCCATCGCGGCTCTTTTTGTACTCGAACAACAATTTAGAACGATCGAATGCAGTAAGTTTCACGAATCCATAATCGTAGTCCTTAAAGTAACTCCATGTTGTATTGATGCTTGTAAATTCCGCAAGGCCTGCGCCTCCTCCACCTGCAACTACGTGTATTGTTCCATTGAAGGTGCCCTTATAGTTGTGTTTCTCTTTACTGGTGCAAATATTCTGCAACAGTCATCCAAAAAAGGAGAAAGTTGAACAGAAGTAAGAAAAATTGTTCGTAAATTCAACTCATATTTGAGAATAAACTATAAATCAAGGCACAAATTCATTCTCAGAGCGAGAATTTGTGCATGTACCTGGTAGACGGGACATGTCCTTTCATAGTTGTGGACATGCCCATAGATGGCTACATCAACTTTATATTTCTGCCAAAGTTTTTCAAGGCTCTCCCTTCCCATTGGTTCTGCAAATGATCCTTCTTCTGCATACCAGGTAGCAGAAGAATAACCAAGCACCCTGTGTGCAAGGAAAATCAGCCATGGTTGCTCCCGTCTATTCACTGAAGCAAGGCAGTGTTCAATGAATTTGTATTGATCTGTTCCCTCCCTCCAATCATGTTCAGTATCAGCTATGCAAAACCGGAACATGCCATAGTCTGTTGCATACCTGGAAAAAGAGAATCATAGCTTTCTCATTACTAATTTTCCAGACATTTTCATGACGTAATATATCAAGCAAGATTTTTATGAGGCTTTAAAGAGATATATCAGACATTTTCGTGAAGTAATATATCAAGTAAGGTTACGATGAAAGGAATCGAAGGATCATTCAAACATATAACGCCATCATTAACAACTAGAAACGACTATGATCTTATTTGGAAAGTAAATTCAATTTTAATTTTTTTTTCTGGTCAATAGGATTCCATACCAGAATTTAGCTTTATTTTCAGCAGGAAAATAGAACATTGTCTCAGACAACCCTCCACATTCTCCTCCAGAATCTGTGTTCCCATAGAAGGAACCTGTGTCAGGCCAGTCGCGCTCATGATTACCACTGAAAGGATAAATCATCATTTTGCATATAAGATCAAGTAAATAACTAAATAAGCTGAAAAGGAGGGAAAACATTCACAGACCTAGCAACCATGTAAGGAACAGTAGATGCAATTGGCTCAATCTGTGCAGTAAATTGATCCCACTGTGAAATGTATCCATTTGCATAGCTTAAATCTCCAATGTGGAAGACTATATCAATATTATTCAAATCCTTAATGAGCTGCTTGGTAGTGTTGAGGGCAGCAAACTGAAAATTGTTATATTCATTGGATCCATCTGCTTCTTCCTGTACAGTGGAAAATCAAACAAACAACTTCAGAAAATATGTACCATCTTTCAATTGAGTTTTGATCTTCAAAGATTACAGTGACTAATCAAAGATATAGTGCCATTAGCATGCATATATTAATTATCTTTGGATAATGATAAAGACGTGCTTCCTATAAAAGTCATAAGGACAAACATTTGAACCTTTCCCATGTCGCCAAAAACTACCACACGTTGCAGAGAACTTTGACCGGGGTATGGTGATGCTTTAAACTGGTATTCCTGACTCCAGATATATGTGCCATTAAACAATTCATGCCCCAACTTGTATGTATACCTGCATTCGAGAAGTATTTCTTTAGGGTTAAATGAACAAGATTCTGAGATTGTGTTGGTTTTGCTTTCTTTCATTGCCTCTGAGGGAAAAAGAATGCATACAATGCATTTGGCCACAGATCCTTCAGAAAACTTGTGTGTATAAATCCAGGATCACGCCACCCCACTGTCCTTGCAGGTGCACCTGCACAGATACATTTAACAAGACAAGATGCATCAATTTGGAGCTTAAAAGGTCCTCTAGACATCCATAACCAAGATACTGATAATTTTTCTTTTAAGATCAAGCACATTTACACACCCAATTTATCATTCAACTCTGAAGCAAGAGAATATATCACTCACCACACATGCTACTACGATCAATTGTCAGTGTCCCTGCAGGAGAACGCTTTCGGTCACGTCCTTTTAGACCCCATTCAACAAAAGACTGTGCTTCACTGATTCCATATCCACTAGTCCATGTCACAGTCATCTGGTTACCAAGTACACAAATCTGTTATTTCTGTCGGCATTATCAATAATCAATGATTTCCAAGTTACAGGTTTTAAAATGAATTATCATTATAAGACGCAATGAATAAAATGCTGAACTGTTCTAGTGGAGTGCATAAGCAGAATGGTATTTTCTTTCTTCCATCAAATCAGAGAGAAACCATACTTACTTCATTCCACTGCTTTCCTTGCGCTAAACGTGGGTAAACAGGTGCATTGGGATTTGAAAAAGAAACCTTGTTCGATGTTGCCACCAGCTTAGGCTATCGTCATGAAGATACAGGCAGGCATGGTAAAAAGGAATTCAGAAATTAGAATTCTAGAATACAAGAAGCACTATGGCAAGATGCCAAACAGGAGAAAATCCGTCACCAAAAAGAGAAAATAAAAGCCTTCTATCCATTAAATTAAATATTAAACTAGGTTTCATAACCAACATTATGCAACATGCATTTAAATCAGGCTCATTTATAGTTTCTTTTTGTGTGTGTGAAAGTATATGGATTGCTATAAATAAGAAAGTATAAGCTACATAAAAACTAGCAGATATTTCATGAGCGTACATTTGATAAACCTCCAGAAAATAACGCAAACGAGAAGTCCGATCTCTGATTGATTAGCTGAAGCCTCAATGATCCTTTTCCTGATTTTTTGTAACTTGTAGTACTGTAATTTGCATATTGATACTGCAAAAGAGAAAATTTAAAAAAGAAAAGTATAGTTGATTAACAGCTTGTTTTCTCCTGCTAGCATCAACAATGCTATGAATGAGGGATCAACCTTAACGGGCGCAGTGCACAAGAAAGGTGGAAGAACATGCGAACTATCAGCAGAACTTCGTTCTGGTTTGCAGGTGGACGAACTGAGATGCAGAGATAATAACACTCATCAAGCTTAGCAAAAAGTTAAGTTCAATAATGCAATGCTTCGACACACTTACTTTTGACAGCTAACAAATTACAGATGACTATTTTCTAAGTAACCCATAAACCTGAAGTTGGAAGGAGAAAACACTGCAATCCAATCATCATTTGATGGGTTTGGAGAAGCATATTTCAATGTCACCCACTCTGAAGTTTGCCCCTAAGTAAACAAAGAAAATATTCTCAATCACAAATAACACTATGAGACACATCAACATCGCCTTTGAGACTGAAAATAAATATTTCGAAGCTCAACATTCCCAAAGTAATTTCAGTCAAACCAACTATCCTTGCAAAGAAATGTTAAAATCTTACCTTCAATCCAAGAATATCTGGAGAGGCTTTGATGTAAGCATTGTTATCGAGAGCAAGTGTAGCCTTATGAATAGCAATTCTTGAAAAAGGATGAGCTGAATGTGAACTTGTCTCTCGAAAATTTGCAAGAACCAACAGAATCACACACAATATTACTCCTCTCATCCTGATTCAATACCTGAAAATTGATCAAAGCAAAATGCTTTTAACTCATGTCTTTCCTCACTTCCAAAGCAACTATCAGTGGATACATTAAAAAAAAAGACTAAAAACATCAGCATCATGATGAATTGTACCCTTTACGGATTAGGCCAACTGAATGCTTAAAACAATTCAAGATAGATCTTTTACGATAAGAGAAAGATGAATACTAGACTATTATCCACACTCAAAAGGCACTAAAGTCTAAAAACAGAATACAGTTAATTTAATACTGCGAAAAAAAAAATGACTCAAGTTGACAAAAATATGAAGACTTCAAGTTGGGATTATCACCTCAAAAAGAAGCTTGACTGATACTACAGTAGTGATTTGTAATCATTAAGAGAAACGACAAATAAGGAAATACAATAAAACTTGGAATGTGGCAATCTCAGTAAATTAGGAAACAAGGTTGGAATCTGTGGGGAAGATTCCCAAAACCATCCGTTAGCGACGGTAAATGGAAAAGTCAACCTTTTCATGTCGCTGCAATATTGATTGTAGCCATGGTCCCATGGAGAAAGTTGATTATTTATCAATTTTTTTCCTATGATTTTTGCTGAACTGATTAGAAATGCATGTAGACAGTTGGAAGCATGAAGCATTTAAAGCTACGTTTTTGTCGACTTTAACCGTCAGCATTGCTTATTTTCCTCCAACAAATTTAGGTTTTTGACGTTGTCAATTTAAATATTTAGGACTCTGGCACAAAAATATTCTGCGAAGATACTAAATTTTTTCATCATCTTGGCGTGGCGATTTACGAAAAACAAGAACTTTCCAAGTATGAAATGAAGAACTGAAATTAAAAAGAATGATAATAATTTGGAATGTGAACAGAGGTGCAATTTGTCAAGGGTTTCAGCCAAGTGAATAAGACAGATCTTTTTACTACAATTTAATGAAGATTACAGTTCCCAATCTCATTCCAAATAGTAAAAACTCAGTAAACATTGAGAGCTTCTTCATTTGCAGCTCAATATCTGTGAGGTGGAAGGAAGAGAATCTACTTGATTCAGAGAGACAGCAGCAACCACAATAGCAAGAGTCCTATACAAAATAATAAAAGAAATGAGTGAAATTGTTGGGTTAATAAGAAAGATGAACACAGAGATAGGAAGAAGTAGTAAAAATGCCCCACAGTTGGCATGTGTGGTGCAGAAAAGTCATCAGTCATCGCATAAAAAGTAGGAAAGCTTGACAAAATGGCAATACTGTACCTCCGAGACTGAACTTGATTTGAAATTTGAACCCCATTGCACAGCTCCAGGAATAGGCTAAAAAATATTATGAGCATTATACCAGAAATATAGATTCAAGGAAACAATGTCTGGATCATGACCAAAAAATCATATACTTGGAATAGAACAAGAATTTTAAACAGTGAAGTGAACTAACCTTGTCCAAAGCAAGCACTAGTAGTGTTCTTTCCGTTACGACAAATGCAAGCAAATGACTGATCAAAGCCTGCAAAACCACAGAAACCTCCGCTAGTTTCACAATATTTACATTGATCAGTATAGTATGAACCGTTATACTGCAGAGAAATCCCAAACTTCCACTTCATTGGATCACCCTCATTGCCTCCATAGCTGTAAATAGAACTATAGGAAGAGCATTGGAGCTTGGGAAGATCCAAAGAGTAGCCTGCTAGTTGAATCGGTGACTCATAAACACAACATGTGGATGCTGGTGCATTTTGTGGCAATCCAATACCACTCACACCCTTGCAAGAATATAATCCTCTACAAATACGAGAACCAGAGCCAGTGTCACACAAGTCTTCCCTCGGATCAAATAGAGGAGAAGCGGTAGAACAACCAAGCAAAACAAAGATATTTTCTCTTGCTAAAGTGAATGGACTAGCGCGATCTAAGCTAAAGCTTCCCGAGTTCTGCATCGAACTACAAGTTGACATGATGGGGTCAGTGACCAACAAAGAGCTGCTGGAATAATCTATAGAGGAAACAATGTAAATGCCAGTCCCTGTTGAGAATTCAAGAGTGTCAGCGTTACACCTTACGTATCTAGAAAAATCAGGGTGGCCACAGCCTAAGCCAGTGCCAAAAGGGTATTTCACTGCTATTGTGCCACAAGCGTCCTGGCATGTGCCATTTAGCATGGGAGGAACGGCTGGGGAGACAGAAAAAAGTTGAGGGAGAATAAGCAGAATGTACATAAACATCCATGCATTTGAGGAAGATGACATTGTGATAGTGTTCAGGAAGGCTATAACTTCAACTTGGCATATGCCAAAACAAAGGAAACAAGAGACTAAAGGAGGGAAGTATATTGCGAAATTGGCATTTAAAAAAGGAGAGAAGATGCAGTTCTTTTCGGTGGAAGTGTGAATTCAACACTCCACTTTCTTCACTTCCTAAAAAGGAGTGCTCACTGCTCACCCATCTGGTGGATTCAAGCTATAAAGTAACATTCATTTTCAGATAGGGTCCCTAGAGGCCTAAATACAGTAAACAAAAGAGTATTAAGTAATAATATCTTCACAACTGTTTAATATATAAAGTTGGTAGCAAATTTTTTCATTTTATTGAAAGAAAAAATTCGTAAAGACACACTACCTGATATCATGTATTCTGTTGAGGTACAATGGTCACACAAGATATAAAAAATTGAACAGTAAGCATCCATCTTAACATGTCATGGACTCATGGCGCATCCATCTTAACATGTCATGGCCTATACAAACGACATAACAACATTGCTAAAGTTCAGGTCAATTATAAAAGAAAGACATACTTAGGCTACCTGAAAAGTTGCAAATGCTTTCAAGCTTAAAGAACGTCCAGTAGATTGGGAAAGTCTATTGCTCAAAACTGATTACCATAACAATTCTTCCGCCATTTTATGCAGTTTTGTCTTGGACATGTGATGCTTAGTGAAGAGTCGTGTCTTGTCACGCTACAGACGGCAATTTATGAAACTTATCCATAAGTATACAAAACCTTAAGAGTAAAATCTCCTGCTTTTTGCTTGATTTGTGCCAACAATGTGATTTTCTTCAGTTTGTTTGAACCAACTCAACTTTCAGTAGTTCCCATCGTTCTCGAAGATGGCACATCTCTTTTACATCCATCCAAAGGTACCAAACCTCAGAATGCATCTTATCCAACAAAGATCACATAATCTCAATCTCACTATGATTTGTCCCAAATCAATAATCAATGAAACAAACTTACATTTCCATTCCAGATTTCAGTGCAGTAGCACATGTTGTGAGAAAATGTATAACGATCACCAAAGAACTGTACATTCTTGAACATCAAGCATTTAGACCTGCCCAATTCTTAAAAGCAATAACAGCTTCCATTTTCCTTGTGTTCCTCTTTCTCAACTTAGAGATTTTGAGTTTCTTATGGGTCTCCATAAACGCTTGTTTATACCTCCACTTGTCCACAAAAATCTTCATCTGCTGGGATTTTTCTACAATTTGCATCACTGCATCAAAGAAACCCCCTTTAACAAGTGCATAAAGAAATGCGTCAACCAAGGCATGATCAAATTGTATCCCGGTTTTTTTATCAGTTGAAATCTTCCGCTTGACCTCATTCCACAGCATCAACACACAAAAGTATTTCTCCCCTGTAACATAACCATTAATGAGTGACAAGTATGTTTGGTCATTTGGTTCAAACTGCAGGAAAGTCATCCTTCTAAAAGTCCTTTTTGCATCTTCTAGCCGTCCAGCTTTACAAAATGCATGAATAATTGAATTCCAGTCATGTGTTTTCACTTCAATTCGAGGGTCCTCGACGACCTCATCCAAAAATGCAGCCATCAATTCAGGCCGATGATTCTCCATCAAACCCGTCATTATTGTCAAATAACTTCCCTTCAAATCATGTATTTTTGCCTCTCTCATGTCCCTAAACAAAGAAAAAGCCGATTGAAAATCTTGGCTTGTCATGGATGCTTCAATCACGGAATCATAGCTTTCAGCATCTATCTGAAGTCCTGCATTGCTTATCTCCATTACAAGTTGAGTAGCTTCAGCAGTTCTGTGCTCCTTGCGATATGCCTTCAGAATCGGCACATAAACTCCCAGCCCCAAAGTCCCACCTTGTGCTTCCATTTCACCAAGAACACTGTGAGCCTTGTCCAAAAATCCTATCTCAACACAAGCATCAATTATATGAAATCCGATCGATTTGTTGCCCACAACAGTCGCTGGCTCCAACTTTTGAGCATCAATTATCAAACTTGCCAAACCCTTAAGACTTCCATCTTTAACAAATCCTTTAACCACTTCACGATAAGTTTCTTCACCAAGATCACAACTCTCTGCTTCCGTCAAGCTACACAAAATTGTTGAGGAAACAGAACCTAAATTCCCAGCCTTCACATATCCACTAATCAAATTACCATAAAACACTCCCTTACTCAAAAAACCAAACCCATTAATCAAACCATTCAACTCAGTGACTTTATCTTGAAGCCCTTTCAGTGCATACAAATAAGCAAGAAAACCAAAACTCAACTCATCAGGCCTAATTCCCAAAACAGACATAGACTCAATAACTCTCTCAGCATAGCGAACCGACTCAAACTCACAACAACACCCTTCTAAAGCAGCATTACAAGCATTCAAATCAGGTTTCATAAACTCCAGCTTCTCATCAATAGCAATTCTACAACATTCCTGAAAAATCCTTATAAAGCTACCGACTTTACCATTATTCCTACAAATTTCAACAACCAAATCACCCCACAATTCAAAAGGCAAAAAGTACCTATTCTTAAACATACAATTAATCAACGCAAAAGCAGGTGAAAAAGCATTAGCACTTCTCATAGCACAAAGCAAAGTCCTCACAGTTTCAAAATTTAGAACTTTCGGGTTCTTTTCAATGATATAAACCACTGAAACAAATGCTCTTTTAAGATTAAGAGTATCATTGAGAGAAGTAAGATGGGTTATGAGTGAGTTTGTAAGTGAGTTTGTAGGGAAAGCAGAGTTTGTAGTGAGTGATTTGAATGATTTCCATGCCTCATCAGTATTATTATTGATTAGTGAATCTTGGAGCGTGGCTTGTAGTGTGGTTATGTTGTCTTGTGTTAAGGTTTTCTGGGTTGGTGTTTCTGCATCTGTGGGTTGTGAAAGTTGTGATCTTTTCAAGGAGAAGATAGTTGGTTGAAGAAATGAGTATAGGGTTGGAGGAGTTTCAGGTGTTGATGAGAAGAGTCTTCGATGAAACGAGGTTAAGGTTACAGCTCGTCTCCACATTCTTTGTCGAAGTGTTTCAGCCTTCTTCTGGTTTCTCCAATACTTTTTCACTTCACTAGACAAAACGGAACGGAGATGAGAAATTGTTTTTAAGCTCCTGAAGTTTAGTGACATTAGAAGTTAAGTCCTTATCGTTCTGCTGGTTCAAATATGCAGTAAAGAGATTTAGTTGCTACAAAGGAGTTAAATCATTGGACTGATAAGCAAAAGCTGGAATAGCTCAGTTGGTTAGAGCGTGTGGCTGTTAACCACAAGGTCGGAGGTTCAAGCCCTCCTTCTAGCGAATTCTTTCATTTCTTGCATGTACAAAGTGCAACACTTTGTGTTTGCACTAGAAAGAGGACGATAATTCAGGAAGAAATACGGTAAAAAAGGCAGCCAAACCGACCAGAAATCTCTTGACCATACACTATTATTAGTTGTTTTGTCAACTACTTCTGATTTGTTTGACATTATGTAGAAGTTACATCAATACAATACTTTAGGAAGAGATACAGCAAGGGAGACAGCAACACTGACAAGAAATCCCTTGATCAAACACTATTATTAGTTGATTTTGTCAAGGATTTTCAATTTGTTTGACATTACGCAAAAGTTACACCAGTAGAAATAAACACTTTGTGCTTAACACCGACAAAAGGATGATACTTCAAAGAGATACGGTAAGCGAGCAGTGGTACCGACGAGAAATCCCTTCGTCAAACGCTATTATTAGTTAGGTTTAGTCAAAGCCGTTTTGTTTGACATTGTGCAGAAGTTACGCTGAGTACAAATAAACGAAAACAAGTTGAATATAAATCAAGTGGCTACAGTTTCACTCTTTCCTTCGCTTTCCTTCTGCCTTCTTTATCTACACTTTCAGTCCGACTAGTGCTCATTTCCTATGCCCTGAAGAAGCCATGAGAACCCCCACGGCCGCAATAAACATTGATAACATACCTCCGAGCAAAGTATAAGTCCGTCTCGATGATTTTCGGTACTCTCCAAATATCACAACACCCCAGAATGTGCTCACCAGAGGAAGTGCTTGGACTGCATCTGCTGCTGCATATCCTGCAGCTTGACCTCCCATGAACTGGAGACCATTACCAAATCCACATAAAAGTCCAGCCAAAAATGCCCAGCCTCTTCCATTCCAGTCATTAAGATAAGCCTTGGGAGTTGATTTAGGCAGGTTTAGTACTGGGAAGTAAAGGAAGCTTATGTTGAGAATGATGGCAAGCACAAAGCAAGAGACTGAGAACCAGAAAAATGCAGTGTAGACAACCAGCTTAGGAACCCCTTTCTCCAAAGTGTGCCATTGATCATTTGTTGCCAAGTTAAAAGCTGGAGAGAATAGGGAGAAGCAAACACCAGCAAAGAATGTTATTGCTAGTCCTATCATTATGCTCCTTCCAAACACCTGCCATGAAATCAACCATTCTGCCTCTGTTATGCATAACCACATCCATTTTATAGGAACCTATTCGTTTTCATTTATGGTAATGAAACAACTAGAGCTGTTGACCTTAATTGATCTTCTTCTTTCCAGCTCCACGAGGAAGCCTGCTGTTCCGGCTTTCGCCTTTTCTGAAGTGCTATTTCCATTCTCCAAGTCCTTAGAACCTGTTCAAAGTATAATATACAACAGAAGTGCTTCAGAACTTTGTCATCATACTAAAGAAGAAAAGTTGAATTACGGATTATCGTTACCACTTGTCAAACGTTTGAGCTTTGCTCTATTATCAGCAGCATTAGATGAATGAACAGCCGATCCAAGACATACAGCAATCAAGAAGCAACCAACTCCAGGAAACAGAATCTCAGCTTTGTTGATTTTGTCATCTAAGAAGTAATTCAAGGTCGTTCCTGCTCAGAAAACAAGCTACAACATCAAAATCCTGCTCACCAACAAAATACTCACCACATGAAGCTTTTTCAATACACACACAGACCTATTACAACAGTTATGCTTGAAGTGATGACTTCTGTCACTGATAATCCAACAAAAGCCCAAGCATACTGTGTGGCTAAATTTCCAAGGCTAAGAACAACTCCTCCAGCCATTGCAAACAAGATGGAGGGCCAGTTATCATTTATCTAGTACATAAAAAGATTCACTCTCATGTTTGCTGCTAAATAAATTCTAGTAATATTAAACAAGAAACTCCAGTTTTTGGAGAAAATATAACCTGAGATAGCTGAGCTAAGAAATTAGGTCTGCCATTGCCTATTTCACCAAATGTGAAAGCTATGATGACTGCAGCCAAGAGATTGGTAACGGAATAATCGAGATAAGTATGTTGAGGAAGGCGGCCTCGTCTTTCTAACAGAGTCAGTACAGCTGGCCATGTTCCTAGAAAGAAGAGTGAAAATAGCATGCATACTATAGCTCCTCCTTTGCTCTCCACCAGATACATGGTTACTGATTCTGTCAATCTTCTTAGTCTGTTTACAAGGTCCAACCTAAAGTATCACTTAATAAACAAAAATCCTGACAAAGAAAATGCAAGTTAAATTGGATGGAACCAGTCAATGAAAGCTACTGTCAACTATTAAAGCAAAATCTGATTGCAGAGTCCATCATACTTTATAGAAAAGTAAAGGATATACCCCTCGTCCGTAGGTTCAGCGGTTAAGGCGTCTTATTCCTTTTTTTGTGATCGCAGGTTCGATCCTTCGTAGCGGCGGCACATAGGTTCTAACCTGCCGGTTCGCAGGTTCGCCGAGACTAACCAAAAGGCGTGTCCCTGCCCTTAGTTTATGGGTTAACCTGATCCCTTTCCTAAAATTTTGTAACCAAAAAAAGTAAATGATATGTTCAAAGTTCATATTTTTTTGGACTCTGTATGTTGACGTCAATTGTGAGACATTAGTCCATACAGGTGCATGCATTTTTCTTACAAGAACATATATAATACTAGCAGATATATTAAAGTAGGGTGACTCGAGTGAGAGGCATTAGACCAATCACAGAACATACCTTACCTTCTGAAACTGGGATCATGCAAGTAGTTTTTATCTGAGTGTAAAGTCAAAGTATTCAGGTGGGATTTGGCAGCAAAAGGAACTGTTACAGTTTCTGATTCAAAGAAAAGGACAGAAAAAAAATGGAATCTACCAAAATGGCAAGGTACGATAACTTCTTTGACTACTGCAGACGTTGATCAGTTTCTCACGTTTTGTTAAGCACAAAATTTCAATTTAATTAAGTCGTTATGAGTATGATGTCCCAGTCTAAGGTTAAGAAAAGTCATCGAGTTTAAAGAGCAGTTATAGTAGTAGTTACATATGTCTCCCTCGCAATCGTCAAGAACGAATGTCTTGCTTGTTTTGTTATATATGTCAATTTTCAACCTGGAATTTTAAGCACAACTGACCCTGCAAATGCGTACAAGAAAAGAAGATCTAAAATGAAGAAGGCTTCATTAACAATTAGTAAATGAGGAGACATGATAAGTCCTGAAAGTTTCCAGGCAACATTTTTCTGTTTTTTTCTGTGTACGTATGCTCGAATCTGTTATTGATACTTTATTTTATTTATGTTTTCGTGATTGTAAATCTTGAAATACAAAGTGAAAGTGGCAACCTTAAACTTCACTGCAGACTATTTTCTTTCACTCCATGAATCAACTTTTAACTTCAATATATGCTATGAAGTATGAACAGTTACTGAGAATTCATGTTAGTCTTTTCGATGCCCTGAAGATGCCATAAGAACTGCAACTGCTACAATAAACATGAGCAACATGCTTACAAGTAATACATATGTCTTCCTCGAAGATCTTCTGTATTCACCGAACAAAAGAATGCCCCAAAATGTGCTCACAAGTGGAAGTGCCTGAAAATAATCAGAAACCAATAGTTAATGTCCGTTTCTGCTAAATTAGTAATATCAAACAGAAAAGAAAAACACTCCGACTTACTTGAACAGCATCTGCAGCCGCATATCCTGCGGCCTGACCTCCCATAAATTGGAGGCCATTACCAAAACCACAGAGTAGTCCTGCTACAAAAGACCAGCCTCTGCCATTCCAGTCATTTAAATAAGCCTTGAATGATGATTTTGGTAAGTTAAGTACAGGGCGGTAAAGGAAGGTCACATTCAGAATGATGGCCAGTACGAAGCAAGAGACTGAGAACCAAAAGAAAGCTGTGTATACAACCAACTTAGGTACTCCTTCTTTCAGGGTGTGCCACTGATCGTTAGTTGCCAAATTGAAAGCTGGTGAGAACATGGAGAAACAAACTCCGGCAAAGAAAGTTATTATCAGTCCAATTATCGTGCTCTTCCCGAAAACCTGAAACAAAATTTTCACAAATGCTCACATAGCAGAGGAAGCAACAAGAGGAAAAAGAGGGAAGGTAATGGATCATCGTCAGACATCGAAATGCTATTCTGAAACTGTTATCAGGCAAAAGAAAGTGGAATCAAAACCTTGATGGATCTTCTGCTCTCAAGCTCTATCAGGAAATTTGCTGTTCCAAATTTTGCCTTCTCTGCAATATCCTTTCCATTCTCCAGATCCTTTGTTTCTGCAGGAAAATAAAACAAGCACAGATCAGCTAACTTACACCAGTTCAGTGTCGATAACTCCAACCACCAACATACCCTTGTAAGGAAAACCTTCGCCTGTTGTGTTCATGTCAATACTCCTGGAGAGAAATGTAATTATGATGGTACCATTAGTATTATATGACATTCTATTAAACATTGAAAAAAAGAGTAAAGATTCTGTGGCATGTATTAGTTCTAGATGCTCATTCCACAATCTTGCACAAGAAAAGGCTTGATAAGTGCTGCTAACATTTTTATATGATGGTATTGGATTCCATAACCGTGATAAATCGGTAATATATGCAGAAGACGGCGTAGTTATTTTTAATCATTTCATCATTTGACAAACTGTTCAGCTTTGCTTTATTATCAGCAGCATTGGATGAGTGAACAGCAGAACCAAGGCAAACTGCAATCAAGAAACATGCAACTCCAGGGAACAAAATTTTTGCATTATTAATTTTGTCGTCTAAGAAATAATTCAAGGTTGTGCCTGTTACACAAAAGAAATAATATCATCAAGAAAAGCCTAAATGAAAGGATTGAAGAAAAATAAGAGCTTTCCGTGCTGCCCTAAACAAACCTATCACAACTGTAATACTAGCAGTAATCACTTCTGTCACTGATAAGCCAACAAAGGCCCATGCGTATTGTGTGGATAAGTTTCCAAGGCTGAGCACTATACCACCAGCCATAGCAAACATTACAGAAGGCCAATTTTCCTGTATCAATCAAATTACAAGATTCACATACCAGCTGCAAACAAGGTGCAGCCTAATCATTTCAGAAACCGACAAACATCAACAGAAAACAAAGAACAATGCGGAACATGGATGATAATAAGCAGAAACTGAAATTCATCAGAATAAGAAACCAATTGCTTCAACATACACTCAACTGAGAAAGTTGGACAGTGAAATTTGGTGACTCAATTGTGCTCTTGCCAATCTCTCCAAATGTGAAAGCAATAATCATGGCAGCAAGAAGATTGGTGATGGAATAATCAAGATAAGTATGCTGAGGAAGACGACCTCGTCTTTCCAGGAGAGTCAGAATTGCAGGCCATGTTCCCAAGAAGAGAAGTGCCAACAGCATGCATACTATGGCTCCTCCTTTGCTCTCCACAAGATACATTTTCAACACGCCACGAATAATCTTCCTACTCAGCGGATCAAACAACGAAGATGTTCCTAACAAATCCTGCAAGTTATTATAAAATGATGAAACCAATAAAATTGAAAGATAAAAGTCTTAAGCACTGCTCAAACTTGTAATATTACTGACTCCTGCAAGTTGCGTCACATCAAAAATAGGAACAAGAGTTCATGTGCACACATTTGCATTGCAATTTGCAGAGAAAAAACTTGAACAAATGAACGGTGTAGAGACTCTAATTAAGAAGATAAGGGATACATTTTTGCAGAACAGACGGTGAATCACAAGAAGAAAGTATAATCAGGGCAAGAACAGAGTCGAAAACAAAACGGCAACATACCATTTAAAATTCAGGACAAAAACACAACAACCCAAATGTTTTTTCACATCAAAAAGTCCCTATGCGTTATCAGTTTCACAATCGAGAGGAAGAAAGAAAAGTTCAACCAATCAATTTAGAGTGGAAAAACAAAACAATAAGTAGATACAAGCAAAAGCCGAAATTACCTAATCAACAGAAGAAACATATCGACATCAAAGTGACGTAAAATAGGAAAGTAGGGAAGAAGGGTATGATTTTACGAAAAGTGAGTAGAATATTATAATCAGAAACAGAGCGGAATATTATAATCAGAAACAGAGCTTTCAGTATCTATAGAGTAGGAAAGATGGAGATACGATGATGTGAGGTGTGAAGAGAGGTAGAGAGGGAAACACTGAAACCGTAAATATAACATGTGGGGATGTTTATGAATAGGGGAAGGGGAAATGGTGCAGAGTCAGTTTTGACTTGAGAGATTCTTGCTTTTGCTGGAATCTTGAAGGAATCATTTAGATACGTAATTTGTTACTTCTCCACAGCTGGCTGTCCGTAGCAGGAATCTAGTTCAGACAACCTGGCTTTGCCATTAATTAGTGGCATCCACGAAGTTTTTTTTTTTTTTTTCTAACTAAAGGGTGCTTAAAAAAATTCATCGCAACAAGGTAAATAGTAAATACTCCAATTTTATAAGATTTTTTTAATTTTAGAATCGTAGAATAATTGTAATAAAGTGGACATAAAGTAATTGGTCCAAGATTTCGGCTTCAATGATGAGACAGTTAAGACTATAAGGTGGCTCAAGTCAACTTAGCCCTCGATAATGAGTTCATATATTTAAAAACGAAGAGTATGTAACTGTCAAAACTCAAAACCTTTCAACTGACCAGTGAAGGAGAATTAGAAATGAAAATATAAATAAGCACGACCCAGATGGAACTATTTCCTTTCTCTAGGCAAAATTCTTCAGAAGCCTCTGATCGAAGACCATGTTTGGCACCTGCAAATGTATAGCTAGCATTTAGTGATTTCAATTTAACTAGAGGCTTTGTGTTGTTTAAGATTGCAAAAGCTCGAGGATGAATACCTTGTCACCAAAGAAAATTTTTGTGTTGTTTGCAATTGCTTCAATGAATTTCATCTCAAGAAACGGAGGGGTGAGCTTCAACTTATTTGCTTCTGCTTCTTTTGTCACACTGAAATGCAGAAACAACATGCATTAACGTTTTGCTTTTTGCTATATTCCCTCGCCGGAGAGTTGCTGGAACTTGATTGGAAAAGAAATACAAAGGAACCGTTAACACTCACCGATAGAAGGCAGCATCTGCAAGGCTCTTTTCATAAGCTAAATACATTTGATTTTCAATTTCTTGCTGTTTCCTTGCACTGTCTTTTTCCATCAACTTCTGTTCCATGAGTATTTTGCTCACATTGGCATTCTTTTCAGCTTCACTAATAGCCATCTTTTTTGCAGTCTCAGCCTCTTTCTCAACTACTTTCTGTCTCTCGATTGCAATCAAGACCTTCAAAGTTTTGTAGATAGGGCAGTTGGACTACTTGAATTCATGATTGTATGTATGTGCATACATGATTAAATATAAAATGTATGCAGATGATGCATCAAGGAAAATTAGACAGGTCACGGCATATAGAGCACATTCAACACTATCTAAAGAAAATATAAACAGCAATATCTAACTTAAAGTTTCCACCTAATAATACAAAAGCTAAAATGGCTATAATCAATTATGACTCATTATGCTGAGAGAACATGATAATAAGAGAAAAAATACAACAATAAATCTAATTGTAGATAACAGTGGAACCTTAGTGCGTTCTTCTTCCATTTGTTCAAAGTTCCGTCTTATGCTATCAGGTATGGTAGGCTTAGTTACACGAACACTTATAATCTCGATTCCAGGAGCATAACGTGTACAATCAACTTGAAGGGCATCTTTCATCTTCTCATCTATCTGGAAACAGTTCATCAATATAAATGAAAATGACATCAAAGGGAAGGTTTTAATAAGTTTAAATAGAACAATGTTTTCGCTATGAAGCATGCTTCTATCAAATCTATCTCTACCGACGAACAAGGCATCGTATGCATAGACGTACTCCATCATGGTCAAGCCCCCAAATACCTGAAATTCAATAAATATGAGGAAAATGCATTTCTTTTATTGCTGAGTTATTGTTTTCTAATCTCTGGTCATCAAATATGAAAATTAAATGCAGAATAAGATGCATGCTGATGATGCTATGCAGATAAGTTCTGAAAATAATCTTGATTAGGTTTCTTCATACCTGATCGAACACATCAATATATACTTGTTGAAGAGAATGAGAGCTGCAAAACTGATTAATTTCATGATGAATTTTGTCATATATCCATGTATGATCATATTGCACACCATAATTCTTCAACGTCTCATAAACATATTCCTTATGAAGCCGATTAACAACCTGAAATTACCATACCAGCCTGCATAACCGACCTGTTCATTCACAAGCATCTGTAGCAGATATCACCAAACCAAAAGTTTATGATTTACCTCAATCTTCTCAAAATTAATCATGACACCACCTTTCGTACCACAAGGAATATCCCTAACCTACATTTTAAGCCACAATCACAGTTCGAAGAGCACAACAATAACAGGCAAAAGGAATGAAATGATGATCATATTAAAAAACAAAATATACCTGATCAGTTTGAAGTGTAACTTGAACAGGCTCATAATGAGTTAAAATCGGCAACTTTAAGTGAAAACCTAAACATCAAAATCCACCTCCATCAAAACAACTCAATCGAATATCAAACAAGCATCAAAATTACAAAAAAAAAAAAAATCAAACGACAGAGCAAAATGATTATACCAGGTTCAGTTATGCATTTCAAAAGAGCACCTCCTCTCCAATACACACCAACATGACCTTCGGGAACTTGATGTAATATCGATAAACTACTTCCTTCATTCGAATACGATGGAATCACCGTCTATATTAACACATTAATATCCTCATTACACCCATTTTTATCAAAATTAGTAACTAATTTAAAAATCACATCACAGATAACATCCAAATAAGAAGTAAATATAAATAAAGTGGATAGAAGTAAAAATAAAAAAAAATTACCATGACAACGATTGCGATGAACATGAAGAAGACGGAGAGAATAGAAGTAAAATTGGCGGTCGGTGGCGGCGGCTGGGACGGTGGGGGTCGGGGTTCCGGGGAGTCCATGTTTTTGGCGGTTACAATACGCAGAGTATTCTTGTCGTCTGTTTACCGTCAACTCCTTTAAAATTTCTTTACTTCGATTGAGGTGAAACTGTAGTTGAAAGTCCTCGAAACTTGTGAGTTAATGCGACTTATTTTTTAACGAGAATTCTCAATAAACTCCTAAACTTATCTCTTTCCCTATTTTATCAAAATTTTTGAAAATTTATAATTCCGATAGACTCGTAATATTAAGTTCTTTAGCTTAATTTAAGGAATGAAGTTTAAGAGTTCTTTAAATATATAGAGTCTAAAAATAACTCCAGCATTTTTTTTTTTCTGTTAACTTTATTTTTTAAAAAATAAAGATATGATTAAAGATTTATTTTATATAAATTTATTAAACAGTAAAAATTCATTTGTTCATGAAGAATCGAATAATTATATAAATAAAATATTTAATAAATATTATTTTTTAAAATTTATCTCAATACATATTAAAAAATTATAATCACAAATATTTATAAGAAAATATTTTATAAATATAACAATATATGTAAATATAAAATAGTTAAATATATTATATAGTTAACTTTAAAGAATTAATAGTAGATAATTGTTAAATTTTTTTATTAATATAAAATTAAACAGAGAAATATTTAAGGAGTCTAATATAACATAAATTGTCAGGAGCCTAAATTTTATTAAAGAGTTAATAAAAGATTAATAAAATAGGGAGTATGTTATGGAGGCTGTTGGGAATGCTCAACAATGTCATCATTAATCCAAAAGAAAAATATTTTTGAATTATAAGATTTATCAAGAGAATTCAAAATTCGATCTTTTACACTCGCGGATTTCTTTCAAGGATATTTAATGATTTGACGTTATCTATAACGAATATAAAATAATTATACTA
Organism: Breynia disticha f. nivosa; assembly: GCA_948193385.1. Taxonomy (NCBI): domain Eukaryota; kingdom Viridiplantae; phylum Streptophyta; class Magnoliopsida; order Malpighiales; family Phyllanthaceae; genus Breynia; species Breynia disticha. Next base: position 33,724 of record CANYCX010775519.1, read on the forward strand.
TGTAAACAAATTACATAATAAATGTCTAATACGTATTACAATCACAATGTAATTTTATTAGAATTTATGGACAAATTATTATATTTACAATAATTAAAATACACAATTTTAATTAATTATTCTATAACTAATATAGAATTATGTCAAAAATATAAAAAAATTATACAATAAATTTATAATAACTCTTACAAACTTATTGTAATTTTGTTTGACACATAGATACATTTAAATTAATTAAAATACCAAAATTTTAAAAAATTTTAAATGAAATTAATACTTCTGGAACTCAAAAATTTATGAAAAATATACCAAAAATTCCAGAATATTGTAAATATTAAATCTGTCTAAAAGTTGAAAAATTTAGTCACCAAAACAACTGCACGCGCCCACACGCATCTCTGCGAGGGAACTAGAACAGTGAAGGCGCGCGTCGTGTTGCTCCACTCGCAGAAGATCCACGCGTGAGACGTGTCCACCTCTAATTGGTCAAGCACTGTTCACGGGTTGGTTCAGGGAACACGGGTCGGGTTACGGGTCGGGTCGGGTCTGGTCGACGACTTATTGTTTCTTACGTGCAACAGAACTCTCAACTGCATACTGTTCACCAAGCAACACATCGTTTGGAGCAGACGATAGTGCGTGGTGTTGTTTGGTCTGCAAAGGGGGCTGGCCGCAATGCCCAATCGCGGCAACCGCCTGTGCGCGCCACCTTCCGGCATTGTTCCGGCGGTGAAAAATACATTTTCCAAAGATTTTCGGCCTTTTGAGTTCAATGGTGTGATCAAATTTGCCAAATTCTAACATTTTATTTTTGGATTCATACTGGTTTAAGGTTTTTGACCTAAATTCGACGACCTTTATACAAAATAAAATCACCGAATCTACATCATCAGTACCTAGAACATTCAGAATATTAATTCTAAAATTTTAACAGCCTTTCGGCTCTGATACCAATGAAAGAAATGCGATATACATATAACATATATATAAACATTAATTAATTAACTAATAATTAATTAAAGCTTGTAAATAAAACGGATGGAAAACGCAAACATGGAATTCCGTTTGATCCAGCGGAAGATGAACGATACTTCGTTGAGGGTACGCTCGTATCCACAGGCGCAGAAGCATCGAGATACGAGCAATGTTTCGTACCCGATCCTTCACTGGAAACCGATCACCCGAAAGAAATAACCACCTGTTGGTTATTTATGAAGAAGAAGAGAAGTGTCTCTTCTCTCCTCTTACTTTTTGGTGGAAGAGTGGAAGGAATGAGAAATGTGGAGGAAATGTAGCTTATATAGAAGTAGAGGTACCTATTGGTGAATAGGTACCTTCCATGCACAATTACACTTTAGTCACTAAACTAAAAGTGTTTTTAATTTATTCCTTCTATCAAATAAATCATAATTAAGTCCCTTAACTTAATTATATTTATTCGACAACCCAAACGTTATGGGCGAAATAAATTATCCTTTCAACATCTCTTTTAGAGTTACATACATTACATTCATTGCAGCATATGAGTATTTTCATATTAGATTTGCTTTTGATTCTAAAAATAACTACATACCTAAAAAAAACTAATTCATTAAATAATATCATTAAAACAATTGATTTTCGTAGTAGTGAACATCATAATTGATGGATGTCTATTAGGTCGAATAAAAGATTTAATTTAGTCACTAAACACTTCTCACAATGTGCAGTTTAGTGTTAATTTTCTCAATAATGCATTAAAAATATTAAAATTAGACATTTTTAAAAATAATGAATTAAATATAAAGAAACATTCAAATTTATTATATAATGTTTACTTCATATTTTCAAGTTGAACGTTAACCTTTTTGTTGGATCTACCTTTATTAGTTAACTCAATGATATCCTCAATAGCAGTGACACATTTTCAATCATATCTAATTAGAGAAATAATTAGATTAAATTACATAAATAAATATATGTAGTACTTATATAGACAAATTTTAATTTACCAAATAAATAATAATCTTTTGACATCTATATTTAAAAAATGTCATTAATTTAACATAAAATTAAAAGTATTTCTTTATTGTAGGATCATCGGACGCTAACGCTATCACAATTGAATATTAAAAACAATAGCATACTAATACCTAATTACTTTATAGTAGAAATATACCACAATTGCTTGAATGTTGGAATCTTATCATTTAGAAAAAATAAAATAAAAAAATTATTGTAAATAATCTTATAATTAAAAATATATAATTTAAAATTAAAAATAACTCACAGCAACTTACTTAAAATAGTATTAATGATAATACTTTAACCCTCATTTTTTTATTACTATGTGATTCATAAATAAAAAATTAATTTTAGAAAGAAAAAATCACAATATTGCATAAAAATTTATATTATAATTGTTAATAATAATGTTAGTTTGTATTATAATTTTTAATCATAATATTAACTAATACTAACAACAAATAATAATTGTAATTTTTTTAAATATAATTTTATGCAAAATAGTTCATATATAAATTATTAAAAAAATTGTTAATGTGGTTTAGGAATTATAAATTTAAAATCTAATCCAATTCTTACAAACAAAAAATTCATATTTTAAATATAAAAAATTAATTAATGTTGTTTGAGAATTACAAAATATTAAATCTAATCTATTAAAACACTCAAGAATTTATTTACTCTTTTAAAATATAATTTTTACACAAAAATAATTCATATTTACAAAAAAAATCTAGTCATTGCTCTCAAATGATGCGGCGGGACACTATATATTAATTTAATTATATAAATCTAAATTAGAAATATTTACTTGAAAAATTATTTTATAAAAAATTAATTGAGATATTTACAAATGAAATATGAAAAATATTTAAATAAAGAATTATTCATAGACAACATATTTTTATAATATAGTCAATCGATAAATTTTTAAATAAAGAATTATTTATAGACAGAATATTTTTATAATATAGTCAATCGATTGACGTAATGCGGTGGGATGTCATATATTAATTTACTTTTTTTGGATAAATTATAAAATATTTTACATGAAAATTATTTTATACAAAAATAAATTAATTTAAATATTTAAAATTTAAAATATATTATATTTTAAATAAATTATATTCATAAAAATTATTTAAAATATAAAAAATTATTATATTTTAAATAATTATATTCATAAAAAATTATTTTAAATGAAATTGAGGGGCTATTTGTTTCTTTCAAAATAGTATCTATTTTTAGAATTACTATGTGGTGGACTTGTGATAATTAATTTTAAGTTTAAGAATATTTCCCAAAAACTAATTAGTGAATGATGACTATATGAATCTAAACTGTAACATCCTAAAAATACAATAAAAATAATATGTAAAAATACGTATAAATACGTAAAAGTACGTATAAATTTTTCGCGTTTATTTAAATAAATATTTGTTAAGAAATAAATGAAGGAGAGATTAAGACAATTATATTTAGATTATGAATTCCGAGAATTTCAAAATCGGAAAATTATTTGGAGTCGTGGTAAAATAAATTACGAAGCGAAATGGACTCAATACGACTTGAAATTTAAAATTCCAAGTCTTGCCTTCCACTCACCCGACCAAAACCAAGCTTTTTCTCATTTTATGCTATTCCTTTCTCTCCCACACTCTCTCTCCTTACCTTCACTCTTTCTTCTTCAATTCTGCAACGATTCTACATCTTCTTCTTTTTAAAAATTTTCTCAAAACCTCAATCCATCATCAACTTAGTAAAATCTTGGTGTAAGGAGCTTAAGAAACAAGTGGAGAACTAAATTTGGGTAAGTTTTCTTGAAGTTTATGTTAAATCTCGTATGGTTTTATATCCTAAGTTCAAAGTGCCACAATTTAGTGAATTTAGCTCCGAATTGTATGAAATTGAGTTCTTTTAAAAGCTTAGGATGTGTACTAAGCATTGGTACCAAGATTTTGAGTTAATTATTGGGTTAGGTTGATGAAAATTGTGTTTTAAGTTGAGTGGTTAAGAGTTACGAGTTTGGAATTGTTGATATTTGGTTTATTTAGAAGTAAGGTAATTTAGGTAAGCTTCCTCGGGTTCAAATGATGAGGAATTAATGGTTAAGTTCATTGGAACTTAAATGAGAAGAAAGAATGGATTTACCTTAGAAATGCCTAGGAGTTTTGGAGGATGAAAAATGAGTTAAAAATGTGTAAATGTGATATTGGAAGTTGGAGGCTTGGAATTATAGTTAAAATGAGTTTGTAAGAAATCTTAAATATGGAAATTAATGAATAACAATAAAATTTATGAATAGGTTGATGGAAAAGATATTAGAAATTCTTGGGAATTTAATAAATAAAAATAAATTATAGAGGAAAAGAGAGAAGATGTAAGAAATAAGAAATTATAACATTTCATTGATATTTAATATGAATTTATGCATATATGTGATGAAAATATGGTTTAATTATTAATAGGAGGACCGAATCAA
>CANYCX010775737.1:0-18530 GCA_948193385.1 Breynia disticha f. nivosa
TATATAAAAACAATCTAAAAAAAAGTCTAAAAACTTTTGCTGACTTTTTTAGGTTTCTTTACTTATTTAAAAAATTTTAAATCATAGTTTTTAGTTTTAAAAAATTAGAAGTTTAGTGTTTGTAAAATCCCACGAGCTCTAGAAGGGTGTAGAGTTTAAATCGAGTGTGAGCTTTAATAACAAATTTTTGCTAAAATTAAACTACAAATAATGAATTAGATTTATAGTGGTTCGAGGAGAATAAAAATATTCATCATCTAAACTTTCTCTCAACTATTATTAGACTTTTCAAACTAAGAAAGAACTTACACTCGCTTGAGTTCAGACAAAAACTATCATACAAATTTAATTTAACTTATGACTCAAATACTATCTTATAATTAAATGCCTCATAATTACTCACAAATAAGATAACAAATGAGCATAAGGGTCGGAGCTTAAATGTAAGAATTATCTTTTGCTTGCATCACAAATTTTGACTTTTTTTAAAAGTTTGAAGTGAACAATGTTTGAAAGTTTGGAATTCTGAGTTTGAGTAGCTCTATATGCTTCCTCCTAAAAATATACAGCTACACACAAGTTGGTGTAGAAAGATTCTGGCAGGCATGTTGTACAATTAGAAAATACAATAATAATTAATACAAATTAAACATTTGATTTCAAATGAAATATTCTCACTTAAAGATGGACGGGACGGGACGGGACGGGACGGGAGAGCAATACATTTACATAATACACGCAGATTACTCCCATATACAACTAAGAACTTGTTTATGCACCAAATATGCTTCTCGTGTATGCATTTCAAGTGCAATATCACGACTGATATCTGTTTTATCTACACTCATCTTCATCGTACCTCTTATTTCTTACTATCAAAACCATCAACTGATAGCTGAATCTCCCCTGGTGCCGGTGCATTTGCAGCTGCCGGAGCATCATGGGAACTTGACTCAGTATTCCCATTCTTGCCTTTTTTCAGTCCTCTCAGTCGGCCTAAAGGAATTCCAACAGTTGAACCCTCCTGCGAGCTCCCTTGCGCAGAGCCATCGGTCGCCGCTTTCTTTTTCTTTACCTTGTTACGCCAATCGAAAATGCCGGCTTGTATGTTCTCATCAAATATTGATTTCTTGTAGTAACTTCCCATCTTCATTTTCAGGGCAGAACAAACAGGTTAAGAGAGACAAGTTTTGGAATAACCTTTTTAATGTGTAAAGCATGGATACTGACCTGAGTAACAATGGCGTAGAGCGGCAGGGTACTGTAACTACAAAGCACCTGGATAATGACCCTAAGCGAAGAACAAGGGAAGTTAGCCATTTCATGTACTGAGTCAGAAAGTTCTAAAAACCTGCAGAAATGAACGGTGTAAAGGAAGTTGGCTAGTACCCTATGACTAGCCTGGGAACAATGTAACGGACTTGTCCCATGATGCAAGAGTCGAAGCCATATTGAACCTGAAAAGGCGTATATAAAACTACGATCACACCCACGCTGAGAAGAACAAGTAAATAGGATGGAATAAACAATCAAGCTTACCCATATCCAGAAGAAAAATGCGATCTCGAAAGAATTTTGGAAGAGGATGAAATGGATCAAGAAAAGAACAAATTGAGGTCGGTGAAACCAAAAATGATCATCCGATGGTTTAACTACCAGATCCCCTTCAATGGCAACATGCTTTTCCGCAACATCGTAAGCTAACTGTGTGATCACATGTTCCAACTTGGTTCCAACAGCAAGCAAAAGCTGAAGAAAATACGACATCTCAGAAAAATCGAGAAAAATAACTGAAGCTCTTAAGAGTTGCAGAAGCTTGCTAAAAAATCTAATAAATAGCAACAGCACGTAAAGAAATTATATGTACTAAAGGAGATTTCAAAAAAAAAATTATATGAATTAAAGGAGATTTCAACAAGTCTACTCACAAGAAAAGGGATGAATGCTATCCAGAAATATGTGTGCCAACCTGCAGAGGAAATTAAAGAATTATTCTATTAAAAGAAATCCCATAACAAAATCTACATCATCACAATGTAAAGGCGTGACGATATATTAAATCAAGTAGGAAAAAAAATTTATGAAACAAAGTTGCATATAACGGAACGTGAGAAGTTAAGCTACTCTAGGAAAGTGCAACTCATAAATTGAGTTATAATTTCTGTATGCAGTTGTTTCATGCAACATTTTGATGCAAACCTTCGGGAAAAGAAAGGGATAAACCAGAAGGAAGACACTTTGAAATATTATCTACATAACATCATAACGACAAAAATTGTGTATTTACATGGCAAGCACACATCAATGTCACAAAAACTTTAAACATCATATCAAGAACAAAAGAGGACAATTAGGAATAGAGAAAAGTCATAACACTTGGCAGTAGCACCAAAGTTAAGGAATATTGTCCACAAACTAACCAGTAAATTGCCATACCGTTAATGTTGAGCAATAAGAATATGACCACAAATATCCATAGATACCAACTGCAAGCATATAAATTTGACAGCTCAATTAGAAAAACTCAGCAAAAAGCAGATAGACAATCTGCACAAACCATACAGATGCATTAGAGGTATTCAAACATCACTTGCCTAATCCCAACAACTTTCTTGAAGTCATCTTCGAGGGCTCGCATCATGTATTTATGAAAATTGAACTTGGGGTTTGATTTGCAATGTGTCTACAGAACAATCATTGCCAGGCGGACAGCAAATTTAGGTATCGCATTGTAATAATCTTATAAAACATTTTATCCAAAAAATCGACAAAAAAAAAGTACATTACCATGATGAAACCAAGCCTTAGGGTTATGTAATCTGATTTGGTCACCGATGCATAGAATTGCTTGAAAAAAGAATGCTGAAAAAAAACAATAGGCATTAAAACAATGACCTGCATTTTTCCAAATGCTAAACTGTGAAATAATGACTCCATATATCAAAACAAGCAGAAATGAGAACAGGAACAGCCCGTACATCCATGCCACACAGATAGGAAAGAAGAAGTTATTAAAATAGACTTCTTTCGAAACTCGAAAGAAAAAAGCGACATAACATCTAAAAAATTGAATAAAACACTGCAGATACGATATCCAAACAAGTAAAAGCAATTGAGCTAAACAATCTCAAATAAAAAAAGACACAAATTCAACAATTGACAATACATTGCAGATAAGGGAACAACAGAAACTGTTCAAACCGCAAGCCCAACAAACTGCACTACATTCATAATCACGCTTGACACATGAATTTGAAGCAGATGAATAAAATAGTGACTTACCAACCATCCCAGCAGAGCTGAATCTTTCCCTAAGCCCATAAAATGTTCTTTGATAAACGAATGTTGATGTACGTTCGTGAGTTTTTTATTCAAAACTGTAGCATCAATAGTCCACTGATTAGGAGAGATGACCACAAAATCATATAGCAATTTAGCATGTTACTTATTTTAAACAAAATTAAAAAGAAACACTCTAAAAAGTTATATTTCTTTGACTAGTTTAATCACTTGTAATGCGAAAAAGCTCCAAACATTGCAATACATTTAATTAACAAATAGAAAATTATTATACGCATGTTCTAATTGTATAATTGATGACAATGCAAACATAAACTAACATAAAAAAAATACCTTGGTTCGTGTCATAGCGATCATTTGCAATCGATTTTTCCCAGTGTTGCCATTGACGAATCTAAATCATGATCAATAAATCAAAGGGAAAACACAATTACTATAACACTCAAACTTATAAAGAAAACAACTTATGATATTAGATGCTCACCTTTGCCCCTCCAAAAAGAACAGTGAGAACACAAAAGGTGACATGGACAATTGCAAGAACAAAGATAAAAATGTGAAGATGATGTATTGCTTCTAGAGATAACAATGGCACCTTTCCCTGGAAAAGTAACATAAAGCAGGAAATTCGTAAGTGCAAAACTTTTTACTTCTTTGAATCAGTAAAAACAAATGTAAACATTAGTTATTTTCCTTGGTCGTCTTTTTCTTCTGAAATTAGGCGCATACGAATGAAAGAGTAAGAAACTCTATATCTGAACATTTAAATCATTCACGCTTCTCTTATACTTTATTAACCATCAGAGATAATACCGACACAATAAGCTAAACAGTTGACAGCATCCTTCAAGAAACTCCTGACAGGTTCCAATTAACCACAAGTACTGACACATTTGACTCATAAAAAAATAAAGCATGCAAGTTACCTTCTTCGCACAATATCCAAGCGATTCTGCTGACGTTTCGGCCAGAAGATGCCTAGTGGAACCAGCAATTGTAGTAGTAAAGGACCTTTGGAAATGTTCAGTTGCGTTTGCAGAACCGGATTCATGTCCCGATTTCTCTTTTTCACTAAGACTACAAGGGAGCATGCTAGAAACCACATGAGCTGGTACGCAGATTTTGGTGATAAAGTTCTGCGATACTGTCAACAACAGTGATATGAAACCCAAAAGCATCAACTCTGCAGAAGCACAAGAACAAAGTTAAAAACTATTTCATGTTGAGTTAGGAGATAGGAAACAATAAATCAAGCAAATGATTTTTTTAGACCATACTGAATTCTGTTAAATATGCAGGTGATGCTATATGCCAAATAAGTTAGGATAATCCAAAATAGGATATTCCTGTTGGAATAATTCCAACATTTCCTTGTTGTCTTCAAGATGTTGCCAGTTTTGGAGCAATTCAGAAGACTGTAACATATTTGGTTCTTAGGAAGCTATTTGATCATATTCAAAAGCAACAACAAGAACAATTTAACAATTCCAATTCAGGAAACAGCAATCGCATGGCAAAGCTTCCATATTCCTCTTAACTCCAAAGACAAAATCAAAAAGACGCAGAAAATATGGTAACAAGACAAAAAGGTATACAATTGTAGAGTTTCAAGGAAAAAACAAGCTTTATTGATTTCTAAAACACAAAGTCACAAACACCAATAAAGAAAGTACAAAAAATTACTTTCTTCTCCAAAATAAGACAAGAGCATGCTCCTCAACCCACTAACAAAAACACAGTAGAACTCAGAATTGCAAATGTAAATGGAAAAAAATGAATACTCAGAGAGAGAGAGACCTTCTTTAACTTTCTGAAGAGCCTCAAAAAGAGGTTTCTGGTTATGCTTCTTAAGAGAGATGCCACCGTAATGAAGAAGTCTTTCCACAGCAAGAGATAGAGCAACAATAACAGTACAAACTACAGCAACTACCCATGTCGGTGTATACTCCAAAGTCTCTCCTTCTTCACTCCCTCCACTCATCTCTCTCTGACACTTCACAGAACACCCAAAAATCTAATCTTTATGAAGCCTCAGTTCCTCAAAGGAATAAATTTTTATAGAAAATCTAAAAATATGGAAGTAAGTAAATACAGTAGGCTAACTTTTTCTACTGTTTTGGACAGTGAAGGAAGGATGTTGACACTTGAAACACACTTGGGCCTCTGTGTCTTTTGCTATCCTCTGAACATGTAATTAAATATTTTTCTAATATATATTTTTTTCGAAAATTCTAATATATTTTGATATTTAGCATACAATAATATAGAGAGTTTAGTGAAGGAGTGTTGCTGAAGAATGCACAATTAAGATCAATTTATTTAAAAAATTATAAAAATTCAATTATGTGAAAAGTGTGCTACATATAATTATTGAAAATGTTACAAGGCAAAGATTTTTAGGGAAGAACACCCAAAAATCTAATCTTTATGAAGCCTCAGTGCATTTCTACTCGTAAAATTCTTCAAAAGGTTTATAAATATGCAACACGTTAGCCTTTCACTAACTTTTTATTTATTAAACTATTTCTCAATACTCATAAACCTGTCATTAAACTTTATTGTGTGACTCATTTTATACATTATACACACACATTAAATAAGCATGACCACATCTATGTGTCATTAAGTAATTTATGTTTATAAACCATTTCATGAAATTATATCTTTTTTTTTGGTAATATATTTTGATATTTAGCATCCAATAATTTTTTCCTGGAATAAAAATAAATACACCTGTAAATCACATGTATTTTTCACTTTACAGAGCTAGAACATTCCCCAAAAAAAAAAAACATAATGTATGCGTATATTTGGAGATTTGGAAAAAAAAAATTAGCAATGTATATGAATTATCTTTATTGAAATTAAAAAATATTCGAAATGTGAATGATAGTCCAAAAAAGAAAATGGAGTTTAATCATTGGAATTTCCATGGGATCTGTTTGTTGCAATAAAAAAAAACTTTAGTTTAATTAGAGCAAAGCAAAGATGTGGTACAGCGACCCACAGCACTCAGCTTTCTGCCTTAAAGGTCACTTTTATAAAATTAATTGTTATTTTATCATTTTTGATAGACCTTGTAAAAGTTGACATGATTTATCAATTCGACACGTTTTAATACTAAGTTAAGCGGATTTAGATTGTCATAAACGAGTTTGAGTTGTAAATGGATTGACTCGTTTATGACTCCTTAAAATTTAGTTAAACAGGTAAATCCGATACAATCCGATTACGATCCGTTATGACCAATTAAAAAATTATTAATAACTTCATAAAATAAAATATTTAAAACATAATACAAAAATTTAATATAAAAAATATATATGAGACAACATATTTAAAAAAATAAATCTAAACTTATATTTGAATTTGAAGTTTATAAAATAGATGTTAAATAGGTTAATTTTTAACTTATTTAACATGCTAACTCATATAAATAAATAGGATAATTCGTGTCAATGAAATCAGTTAATCCTGTTAATAAATTTTTCTATTAAATATCATGATTTATAACATAATACTAAAAATACAAACTTCTGTCATTTGACTAATCTTATACTCTTGAATCTTATTTTCAAGTTAGAAATTATTAGTTTTATCTAATTAGGCTAATTAAACAGGTGAACCCGCAAAGACGGAGCATCCAAACAACACCAAAGGTTGCAGTAATGTGAATGCCACAACAATTTAGTATCTTACCTTTCATATTGAAAAAAAAATGGGTTCACATATTTATCGGTTCAACCGGATGGTTCGCTGATTTTTTACCAGTTTATTTACAAATCAATTTAAATAGTAAAATCAAACCAAATCAATAGCTGACTCACCGATTCGACCGATCTGATTTTTTTTTTATTACAATGGGCAGCTAGGACTTACTTTCCAGTCAACCCTCTAAATTTTAAAATCAGTTATTGTTTCAGTTAACTTACCTTCAAGATTAGGTAGTGTGAGATGCTTGTAGAGGTAGGATGGATGGATGGATTACTTCCTTACTCATCTCCAACTTTCTCCTAATTACCTGATTTGCAAGTTTCATTTTTACAACAAATCTCCACCATAATTTACTCAATAATATACCACGTAACACTCCACTGTTTTCAACAAAACTATAGTTTAAATCACAAAATTATTTCAATTTAGTGACTATTATTTTACTTCACATGACGTCAACACATACCACAGGTTCAAAACTCAAAACAAACATGCTTATTCTAAAACCGTACTTAACCATATCATGCAAAACCTTAATCCAACCAAAGCATCAACCTGCCTGATCAAAAGGGTTTTACCAACTAAGATCTTAACGTCTCAGCAACCAAAACATTTAGCCATGAATCCAGTGATGGATATAGTTCCAAACAAAAGGTTAATTCTTTCTTTCATTTCTATCTTAAATATTTCAAAAACATTCTCAAAATGTAAATGAAGGACAAATATTTAAAAATTCGGCCCCATGAACCAAACCATAGAGTGCCTGTATACCTCATTTTCGCATTACTGAACTACCATGCTGTCAATTTTCCTGCATTATCACCTGCAACTACCAATTTACAACATTGTACACAGACAAGCAGCAAAATGAAGCTTCTCATGAAGGTGTGCTCACGCCAGCGTCGCTCCAAAATCTCGGCGCGCCCTCATATATTGTATTTAAGATGTTGCTCATAATAGTCAATCAACTGCCACAAACGCAACAGAAAAAAGATTGTGAATATAACAATGGAACTAACCGTAGGCTTGTGGTTCATTGACACTAGAGTCAACTCCGGCACAAAGGATGGAGACTCGATTCCAAGTGGGCAAAATAAAATGAATCGTCCAAAAGAAATAAATCCAGAACAAAGAGCTTGGCAGTTGTTATTTGCGGGCTTATTAATATTATTATGCACAATTAATGGCACCTATTTTACTTCTAATACATTTTGACAATTTTTCAGAATAGCCATTAACCGATGCCATTTTTACCCAATCTTCAGTAGCTTAATCTGATAATAAACAGAAAAAACCAACCGACTGTCAATGGTAACAGATTTGGAGATAATTCCACGTTTTGTTTATGAACTTACTGAGCTATGAGTGTTAAAATCAAAATGCACAATACGTTGTGGATATAAATATTAAAAACAAAAAACTTGTTTAAAAAATAACAGGCAATGGTAATGAAGTACCAGAAGGGGATAATTAGCCTTTAGAAACCTGTTATCCACTATTATCTCTTCTCCATCAGACCTGTCACATATCCAGAAGGAAAACATTAACAATCACACATGCAGCCAAACGTTGAAGAAATCAAAATTCAAAATAGTAATTGCTAAGTAATAATTCATCCTTTAATAGACACAATTCAGCAGCTGAAAAGCCTGAAACCATTTGTTTGTTCTACCGTTGTACAAGCCAATGCATTGACATGAAAGATGCAGGCATGAACAAAATTTGCCCAATCCCTGACGAGGACTTTTTGCTAGTGATTTACAGAACAGCGGCAAGTGAGTTTTGCTATGAAACTTACTAGGCACATTACCAAGAAAAAAAAATACTCGACGGAAATAGTTTCCAAAGTAAGAACAGGCAGGCAGAAACTCCACAGAAGAAAAAAAAGAACTCATTGGAGAACATGCCTTAAAACTGAAACAAGGAAAGCTAAAATCATTTATCACCCCAGTCCAAGAACTTGCGCAATAAGTGAGTTATGAATTTTACAGCAAATAAAAGATTACACTCTTGACACTTATGAAATTAGCTCTCACAATTCTTGCTATTTTATCACTTCATAATCACCTAAAATGTAGAACCATAAAGATTTTCTTATGGTTAACACATTCTTTTCAGTCCCACTCTGAAGCCAAAAGACCTTTGAGTGTATTATGAAGCTGATACGGAAACTCTTTAAGACTCCTTTAGCTATCTCCGTTCATTTACTAATTCTCCTTTTTGTCACAAAACTAACTAGCATGAGGTCATAATAACTAAGACTCAAGAAATTGAAACACTTCTGTCAGTGCTCGAGTCTCTTAATCCAGAATGTTTGGTTAACAGTGTTCAAAATCCTACCATATCAACTGAGTTTGAAAAAAAATCAGAAGAGATCCTTTAGGACAATTTCATTTCATTTTCATTGTAATGGAGCAAACCAAGCTAAAGTTAAGACCATTCATACATCTAAACTTCTGGGGCGCAAACCTAATTTCCTTGGACAAATAAAAGAAAATACCAACTCTGTCAAAACATTACATGTATATCCAACCATGAGTACTGCTTTTAGCGGAGAGAGGGAGTGTCCATCATGACCTAATAGTACCTAATTTCTCAAATCTCTCGTATTCTTATTTCTTATTCAGAGATCAGGAATAACTATAATAAATATTTCTTCAAGATCATTTGGACACTAAACCACAATGACCAATAATACGCACCAACTTCCATTCCAGCCTCAGCATTATAGGAAGTTTTGCACAAGTTTAGCCTAAAAGACGGCTCATATCGAAACCAGATCCTTGTTTACAAAATCAACTTCCGTATTTACTACATACTCTTCCTTTTTTGTCATTTCCAATGAAGGTGGGGTGTATGCAACAACAAAAAAAAGAATGACATTTGAAAAACTAAAGCATATATAGAGAACCCATAAAGTTTGAATGCGGAAAGACTAACCTTTCTGCTACAAAAGTTACCAGCACATCCTGAACATCGTCCAGCACTGAAGCTGAAAACCCGATTGGCTTGACAATCTTGACAATACCAGATGCATTTGGGAGACCACCAATCGGCTTCTGAGTTGAATTGCTCCATGACAAATTTGCATTTCCAATCCCTAGATGAGAAACTGTACCACCGCCGGAGCCAATAGTCATATTCAAAGATGATTGTTGCAAATGTACAGGTTCACTCAAAGACGAGTCTTTCTTAAACCTTTTTACAGGGCCAGACTTCCTTCTCTTAGAACCTGTGCGGTTGTTCTGAACAGATTCCTCGAGGTCGAGATTAAGAAGCCCATTTGTAGGACCATTACCTTCAAGGGCCTTGCCCTCATTAAATTGCATTGCAAGCTTATCTGAATCTACATCGTTGATGGACATTCCTCTAAGTTCACTCAGCTTAGGATCATATTCATTATCTTCATTTGGTTCCAGATTTTTTGGGGGATCATTTGTAAATCCATATGCATAAGCTTCACCAACTCTTTTACCGTTAGCATTTCCATCATTTTCCCCCTCATAGCTGGAAACCATATATTGTGTTGGCATACCTAGATCTGCCATGCGCAATGGGTTCAAAGAAGCAGAGGGAAGAACGTTATCAACAGCACCTACTTCAACACCTTCTGCACTATAGGATGCAGCAGAGGAGCGCTGCTGCTTCTTCTTGAGTTGTGTATGAAGCGCACCAGACTTGCGTTTTCGCTTTCTTGAAGATTTACCTGAACGCAAGCTTCAAATCGAGAGGAAAGAAGGAGAAATGTCAAAAGAGAAAGGAATACAATACATGGAACCAATACAATGTTAGTACATTGTGGACTTGAGTATCCGATTTTATTATTAACCTATATATAAGATGAAAATTGAACCATAACGCCCGTTTACATTTTTGGAAGCTTATTTATTATCAGTAACAAATAAAATCTGTAGAATCAGAAGGCCGAGTAAGTTGCCTACAGCTCGATTTCACCATGGCCAAGTGGACTGTATCAGAAGTTATAAAGATGCTTTCATTTTTTTTTTGTTTAATACTTTCAGCAACCAGATAAAAATTCAAACAAGATAAATGAACCTACCTTTCCTCGAATGCATCGATAACATCCGAACAAGATTGCAAATTCTCTAATGGCTCCCACGTGTTTGCCGTTTCAGGCCAACCTCGCCTTTAAAACAAATGAAATGTAAGTAAAACGAATTATTAGCGTCTAAATAATACTGCTCAGCTTCTCCTGATCTTTTTTCCTGAATCAGTCTTCTGATACAAATTCAACACTGATCACCAAGTGAAAATAAGGCAAGTAAAACTCAATCTCATAAAAAACTCTCTTACCATTTAATCAAATACTGAAGCTCGCCCTATTGTCACGCAGCATCCCGAAAGCCAGTTACCGTCATCATCAATCAGAACAGCAGAAATACATTAGAAATGCACCACGAAAATAAATGATCAAAACCATATTCATCAACATCATTAAAAGCACATCCATCAAACCATCACAGTTATCTCATAGAATTGAAATAAAATGTCCAACACAAATGCCATTGAATCAAAGGTTCCTCTAATAGACAACATCATCTCTTGTTTGAACTGCAAGCCCTATCACTATTAAATTTCAAGACAAGAACTATTCTAAGTTTCTAACAAATGTGGCAGAAACAAACCAATCAAAAGATCTTACTAAGTCAATCAACAACTTCCACTACGAACAAAACAATAAACCACATTAAAAAGCAACCTTTTAAGCTAAGTCCAACCTTAAACTAAGGAATGCATCTTCTTCAGTATAAAATTAGATAGAGATAGCAAAAAAAAAAAGAACACACCTTTCTGAGTCTCTTCCTCCTAATAGCCTCAATTTCAAAGAAACCCTCATCAAGTTTAGGCCTTTCTCCATTACCCTCTTCTTCTCCCTCTTTCACTTCCTCATCTTCCTCTTCCTCTTCCTCACCTTCATCACCCTCATCTTCCATCTCTTTTCCATCATTCTCAACATGACTCTCATTATTTTCCTCATTCACTTCTTTCTCAAATTGTTCACCACTACCACTTACATTCTCTTCACCCTCTTGGTTTCCGCTTGTTGTTACCTTTCTTTTTCCCTTCATTTCCCTCTTTGGAGTGATAAAGGTCGTGCCTTTGAAGGTTTCCGGTGAGAAATGAAGTGTCCGGGTTCGGTTTTCGCAAGTTATCTTTCAAGTTTGAGTTGTTGAATAAAATTCCAACACAACACAAACAGAAATAGTGGAGTGTCTTACTGTCTTTCTCGTTCTTTTATATGAGTGTGTAATGCGGAGAAGAAATCAAAGAGCTAATACCTTCAAGATGTTGGGCCGTTACGAAAGACGATCCGAACCCGGCAACTTTACTCAAAATTCTTTTTTAATCCAAAGAAGGAAATAGTTTTGGTCTTAACTTCAATTAAATTTGATTCACCAAAAGTTTCCACTTAATTACAATAAAATAGATAGTCGAGATTTCGCGCCCGCACGGATGTTTTCTAAGGTTATTTTACCTAAAAACTCAAATCATTTGGAGACAGAGAGAGATTGTTTTGAAGAATGTCAAATAACTCATGAACGTCGTCGCTATAGAAGATTAAATAGTCGTCTCATCGCTCTTGTAATGACTTCAGTGATTTAGAAACTTTCCAAAAACTCTTAGAACCATTCAATATGAACTTTATTTCTCACTGATTCATTATCATTTTTCAATTCGTAAATCATCACGCGCTAAATCACGTTGATTATCACAAGTCATATTTATCTGTTGTTGATTAAAATTATTTTATGAGAACATTAGGTGCGTTCATTAACAGAAAATTTTCCACTTTTCTGAAAAAATTTTCTATGAAAATTGGAAAATTAGAAAACATGTTGAAAAATATTTTTTTCCAAGAAAAATATAAAACAAGGTTTTCCAAATTATAATTAAAGTTTGAAAACTACTAAAAGTAGTTTTCCACAGTTTTTTTTATAAAATGGAGCTCATTTTCTACAGTTTTCTAAGTTAGAAAACTAGCATGCTAAAACTTTTTATCTCACAAATTTAAAAATATCGTTTCTTTTTTCTAGTAAAGTGCTTGTAATATGTATTCTTTACTTTTATAAAAGAACTAGCATTTTTCGCCCGCGCGTTGTGGCGGAATACCGTCTATTATGATATTATTTTTATAAAAATTATTTTATGCAAATTATTTTTATAAAAAAATAATAAAAATTTTAAACTATTAGTAGTAAATTAATTAAATAACAAAATAATCATTCGCAGAATATTATTTTTTCATCTGAAGTTGACAGAATATAAAGTAAAGATTTAAAACAAATGTGAGTTAGTTAATAAATAAGAGAAATAATGTCACACATAATTGGAAATAAGTATCATTAGTTAGCTAATTAAATAATTTATAGAATATTATTTATTTGTATGGAATTGACAAAATATTAAGGTAAAGACTTGATATAAATATTATTCACAATATATAATGCCTTAAATGTATTTATTTATTAAATTTTATTTCAAAAAATCCACAAAATTACACATAATCATTTATTAATTACCTATGTATTCTACTTTATATTAATATATAGATGAAGGCTTTTAATTCGGATCAAATCGCATACATGAAGGGCAATGTGATCTCTGGGCGGAATAATGACATATTGACTGTTGACTTCGGGTCCATTCTACATCTTGCAAATAAAGGAACGTATATGACATACGACAAGATCCCAAATGTTCTGGCAGGTCTTGATTTGTCGAGCAACAAATTTGAAGGGGACATCCCAGAATCTATAGCAAGCCCAAAAATGATTAACATTCTTGATTTTTCAA
Organism: Breynia disticha f. nivosa; assembly: GCA_948193385.1. Classification (NCBI taxonomy): domain Eukaryota; kingdom Viridiplantae; phylum Streptophyta; class Magnoliopsida; order Malpighiales; family Phyllanthaceae; genus Breynia; species Breynia disticha. Next base: position 13,831 of record CANYCX010775737.1, read on the forward strand.
ACAATCAACTTTCGGGGCAAATCCCATCGATTTTGAGAAAATTGACAAAGCTTGAATCATTGGACTTGTCCAACAACAATTTCTCAAGGGAGATTCCTCACGTGTTAACAGAGCTTACATTTCTTGCATACTTCAACATCTCAAATAATCAACTTAGGGGTTCCGTACCACAAGAGAATCAGTTTGGTACGTTTGACAACACATCATATCAAGGGAACTGAGGATTGTGCGGATTTCCTCTGACCAATCAATGTGGAAATACTAAGGCCTCACCTCAACCAAACGATGATGGAGGGTCCAAATTTCCAATAGAAGTTACATGGAAGAGTGTTGCAATTGGATATGGTAGTGGAATTGCGGGAGGGGTTGCCCTTAGACTAGTTTTTTATGAAAGTCACAACCATTTGTTTGCTCCACGGAATAAGCAGGCAATGATCAATAAATGAAAAAACGAGAAGGCCATTTTGTTTGGCATGGTTGAACTTTCTCATGCTTTGTTAGAGTTGTTGAATTTTGTAAAATAGTAGAAATAATATAAGTGTTGGATAAAATTACATGAAATCAACTATAAACTTTAAGATTGATTATTTAGGGTTTACTCCTTAGTTATATATATGAAATTTATAAAAAAAAATCTAATATATAATGTTGATTAAATTTTTTCTTAAGTGGTATATATAATTGATTTCTCATAAAGAAAAAAAATACTACTGGAAGGTATATAAAATTTATGCAAAGTTAATTTTTATAGAATTTATAAAAACATAAAAATTTAATATATATATCAAATTATTAGTTTATAATAATTTAAATTAATAAAATATCTTTAATTAATAAAATATCTTTTACTTTTATTTAAAAATAATTATATGCAGTTATGAACTGATTAATTGACCAACTACTACGCATAAGGCAATCAAACTGTATAAGGTGATATAAAATGAGTCATCTTGTAATTATAAGAGTCTATTGTGATAATAAAAAGAAAAAGAATTTTTTCTGTAATAAAAGAAGAAAAATGCGTAACCAGCATAATTAATCCTAAATTAAATGATATAAAAGCCTCCTAAAATAATAACAACGGAAAGCGAAGTGAATGTAAATTCATTAATTATTACTAACTCGGTCGCTTATTAAAATATATATTGTGAAAATATCACAAGTGAAATATTGTATTTAATAAATTATTATTTGGAAAACTTTTAAAATCTCCCAAAAAAATCTCAAATCACATTTTAAGATATTTCTTTAAATTTAATATTATTACTTATTCTCTCTTTTTTTTTGGTCTGAAAGGTGGCATATCAGCCAATAATGTCATTAAGACATCTGTCTGGGGAAGGCTACTCCCCTACAATCATCCCATAATAATTGAATACAAGGCAATGGTGGTTGCTGGAAAACATGCAACCCCTGAGCTAAGTGGCCACCTAGTTCAGCTAATTTGTCCGCTACACGGTTTGCTTCTCGATAGTCATGCTCAAATTTTAAGGACCAATCCCTTGCCGTGAATTGCCTGCAGCTGAGGATGAGGGGGATAGGGGATGAGAATTGCCTGCACTCGTTTGGACCAAGTGTAGAGCCACCCGTGAGTCAGATGTTAGTATGATTCGGCGCATTCCTTATCCCATGCCATGCAAAGACCGCGAAAAATACCCCATAACTCTGCTTCAAGCGCAGTTGTTACCCCAATGTTTGCTGCAAAATCGACCAGCCATTGACCATTTTCATCCCTTAAAACGCCTCCGCAGGACGTCATCCTGTCCTCACCTCTGCTAGCCCCATTAGTGTTTAGCCGGACCCATGACTGGGGTGGAAACTTCCAGCTGATGAGAGAACTCCCGCGGGCCAGCTGGATAGTCTTCTGGTGTTGGAACGCAAAATAAATCCAATGCGTGTAAGAGCTGATACTGGTGGAGTTAAGCTGCGGCCCGCGATGGCAATTGAACCTGTAACCAATGGGGAACCCGTTCCCCGTCCCCATTTTGACCGGGGAATCCCCGGTTTGACCGGGTACGGGGACGGGGATTCCCCGATTGGAAAAATCGGGGACGGGGGCGGGGATGGTATTCCCTCCATCCCCGCGGGGAATCCCCATCCCCGTCCCCGTCGGGGTCCCCGACGGGGAATCCCCGTCCCCGTCGGGTAATACCCGTCCCCGTCGGGTAATACCCGTATCCATTTCCGTTAATTATATATTTATATTACATATATGTTATTATTATTATTTATATATATGTGTGTATATATATATAATTATTTTTAAAAAAATATTGTATTCTAATTATTAAAATTAAATTATATATATATATATTTTTTACAAAAAATTAAATTTTAGTATTAAAGCGGGTATCGGGGATACCCGCGCGGATCCCCGATACCCGACGGGGGGGGATGGTACCCAAAATACCATCCCCGACGGGGACGGGGACGGGGTCGGGGATGGGTTTGGGTACCGGTTTTTGGGGACGGGGACGGGGAATGGGGTCCCCGGAGATCCCCGTCCCCGTTGCCATCCTTAGCTGCGGGGTTGAACGATGAAATACTCGGTCATTCCTGCCTTTCCAGATGAGCCAGAAAATGGTTAGAAATGCTAGACTCCAAGGTAGACTTCCCCAAACCACTTTGTGGTTAGTACAATTCCTTTCCACCCATTGCTCCTGAGATAAAGAGAAAAATTCCTACTGGAGTGGAATAGGTAAAATCTCCATCCATAAACGCTTTACAAACCTGCAATCTCTAAAAAGGTGACTCGGCGACTCCTCCTCAGTAAGGCATAAAGAGCATCTGGGGTCGAGGTTCATTCCCCTTCGTGCTAGAAGTGATTTTGTGAGTATTCTGTTGTGGAGCAATAACCATCCGAAGAATCGTTGTCGCTCCGTTGTTTGGATAGTCCAGAGAGCGCGCCAGGGTTTATGGTTGTTGGTAGCAGGTGGTCTTGTTTGGTTTGATTGTAGCCAGTATGCTGATTTGACTGTGAATGCGCCATCAGAAGTGAGCTTCCAGGTAAAATCGTCCCTCCCAAGCTGAGGTTGCACAATAAACACCGCAACCCTTAGGATAACACTAGCTGGTAACTTTTGTTGAAATTCGTCCCACTTCCAGGTGTTACCAACCCAATACTCTGATACTGTTTTCCCCCTTCTGTCTCGCTAAGTGTTCCCACTGCCAAATCCTTCAGGGTCCATGAATCCACCCAATTATCCTCCCAGAAAAGAGTTTGTTCCCCATTTATAACAGTTTTTCCTATTCCTTGTCGAATGAGCAAAAATTGCTTTGCTATTCCTTTCCATGTAGGAGAGTCATATTGCTTGTACAGGCTGCCTCCCACTCTCCCCTGTCGGCTCATGTATTTCGCTGAAAGTAATTGAGTAACCACACTATTTTCATTTGTACAGAGCTTCCAGGCTTGTTTGGCGAGGAGGGAATTATTGAAAGGCATCATTTTTTGAATTCCCAAACCTCCGTCCTATTTTCGTTGGCAAACCGTGTCCCAGCGCACTTTATGTATCCATTTGAAATTCTCCGTTGAGCCCCACAAGAAGCTTCGATTGCACTTATCCATTTGATGGCATATCTTTTTGGGAGATGGGTCGTTTGCATTATGTAGGATGGGATTGAAGATGTCACCGATTTAATCAGCGTTGGTCTTGCAGCAAAAGATAAGCATTGAGATTTCCATCCTTGAAGTTTCAGTTTCACTCGTTCCACTACATCTTTATATACCCGGGAGGACACCCTTTTGTGAAGTGAAGGAACACCTAGATATCTTCCAGGCTCTTGTGTTAATGGAATATTCAGTAATCTGCTGAGTTTTGAAGCTAATCCCCGCCGAACATTGTTAGAAACCACCAGCTGCTATTTTGAGTGATTAATGGCTTGACCAGACTCCCCACAGAATCGTCGCAGTATTTGATTAATAATGTGAGCTTGTTTTATGTCAGCTTTCCCAAACAACACTAAGTCATTTGCGAAGCATAAGTAAGAAATTTTGGGGCCACCTCTATTAAGTGTAATGGGCCTCCAATGTTTAGTCTCAACACTCCTCTCGATCTCCTGTCCCAATCGTTGTAAACACAACACAAACAGATAGGAGGATAGAGGATCGCCTTGCCGAAGACCCCGGGATGGTGTAATAGTTTCTGTTGCGCTTCCATTCCAAAGTATCCGATAGGTAGGTGTGGTTACGCACAACATAAGAACCTCTACTAGATGTTGGCAGAGCCCGAGCTGTTTCAGCGTATCCTTGATGTAGGACCACTCTAGACGGTCGTAAGCTTTTTCTAGATCGATTTTAACCATCATGCTGCCAGCCATTCTTGCCTTCTTTCTCAATGAATGGAGTACCTCTTGGTAGATTATGATGTTGTCGGATATATTTCGACCAGGAATGAAACTGGACTGGGAGGGCGAAATGAACTTGGAGAGGAGAGGTTTTAGCCTGTTGACTATCACCTTGGTGATGAGTTTGTATGTGACGTTGCATAAGCTGATGGGCTGAAAGTGTTTTAGGGTCTTAGTGATAGAAACATGAGAAGGGGGGTTGAATCGTGTTTAAGGCGTTTTCGAATTTTTTGCAGAAATTTAAGAAACAAAGAGAAAGAACAATGAACACGAGGATTTAGAGTGGTTCGGTACTCAACTTACCTACTCCACTACCTTAGTTCTCAACCAAGGATTTCAACAAATTCCACTAATTT
>CANYCX010775756.1:0-11798 GCA_948193385.1 Breynia disticha f. nivosa
CATCTTACATTAGGAGTAAATGTGGTTAAAACCCCTGAAACAAACTTGAATGCCTCGTAAGATGAATGGTCAGGATCCGCATAAACTTCTGAACAAAAATAGCTTTGTTAATCAATAAAAGCAATAAGAAAACCAATATAACCATTTCGTAGAAATTAATAAATAGATTTTAAAACTTGCCACAAGTGGAATGTCATTTGCATTTGCAAATTATATAAAACACAGCAGCCATTGATTCAGTTTTGACATACCTCCCTTAAATTTAGTCTGTTCAGCAAATGTTTTTGCCTGCGTAAAGTCATACATAAAAACGTGTAAATGTCATTTCAAGAAAAACAGAATTAAAAAACAGATTTGATCAGGCAGTGCATTCTGCAGCTATCTCAAATTCAAGCGCCCTAAGAGCTTCAGCTAGACAAACTAATCCAGCAAGAAAACAAATATCTATTTTGAATTCAGTGCAAGGAACTAAAACAGGAGTGCGTATAGGGATCCTAACAAAATATCAGCAAATTTACATAGCCACTGCAGACTCAACGGGTCAGAAATGAAGTAATGCAGTGCAACTACACAAAAACTGCATGCCCATTTTCCAAGAAAAAAAAAAGCATACCTGTTCAACGGTACCAGGTCCAATCAAAACAAGAGCCACTCCTGACGCATCCATTACGTCCTATTGACACATTTGAGCAATGTTAACCAACGCGAATCCATATTCATAATATCCAAAACACACAATAACCAATCACTCAGCATGAACAAATTACTGAAATGAAGTAACACCTCAATATAACCAACGTCAGACGAGAAATTTGGATAATTTATCCCACAATATTCAGTTTTAGGGAAGTATTCAATTTCTGCTACAAACAAATTACTAAAATGAAGTGACACCTCAGCAATTGTAAACTCTAAAAAACCAAACAAGTAAGATTAATGGATAATTCACCTTCTTGCTTGCAAGAAAATCAGCTCGTTTGCGACAAAGCACACATCTGAAAATTAAAACAATACAATTCAATAACATTCATCACCATATAACTCATAACAATACGATTTACCTTACAATTTCAATAATGAATTTTATACTAACCCGAAATGACGAGCAAAAGCCACCACCGCTTTTCTATCTTTCCACAAATCAGAAATTGGAATTCCTTTTCCATTCAAATCATATACTTTCACACTCTCCACTGCTACTTTTTCACTCGCCACGTCACCAGTTTTAGTTCCTATACATCATAAAAACATTATTTTCAACTTCACTGAATTAAGCGAGTTTTAATTATCATAACTATTAAAGCAATAAAATACTCACCCTGAGTTTCTGATATTGCAAAGGCTCTTTGCCTTGGAGAGGACTTGATGGAGTTGCGGTTGCGATTCGGGGACTGGTTTAAGAACAAACGTGTCAAATTTTGATTGGATTTTGCCTTTTCCTGTAGAAGTTTCGGCATTGGAGTAATAGTGGAGAGAGAAATCGCCATGATTCTTCAAACAAAACGCGCGCGGCGTGTCGTACTGTTATATTCAAGCACAGAATTTTATTGCTGGCCGTTGGTTGTTATGTGGTGGCGCCATTTCTACGTGTCGGTTTTCGTTGCATGAAATGAAACGACACCGTTTACGTCTCCTGTTCGTATCTTCTTCTAGGTGGGATAAAGGCCTATTTAGTGTTTTGTCCTTGGTACATTTACCAATTTAGTACTATACTTTAAAAAATACGTCTTTTAGTCCTTTTTTTGGTTTGTCCTCCCTCATTTGACATTTATGCTCCGTTTGTTTGACAGAAATTGTTTTCCTACGAAAAATATTTTTTATGTTTTTGAATCTTATTTTTTAGAATCATATTTTTATATATTTCATAATCATATTTTTAGATATTTCATACTTAAATATTTAAAAATATAAAAAATATAATTCTTTTTTTTTTATATAAGAAATTATTTTTTTAAAAAAATCTGTTAAAAATACTGATAATTTTTTCATTAATTTTTAAGTTATATTTTTTTGACTTATTTTTCCGTTCTTATCAAATATTAAAAAATGAAAAATTATTTTTCTGAAAAATAAATTCCTCCAAACCAACGAAGCCATAATTATTGTTCTATTTTGCATTGAATTTAACAGATTTTGCTTATGAAGGATCAAAATTATGATGAATTAAACAATTATCAATACCATATGTGCTAACATATTTTTCTCTATCAAATTTAATGTTTTTAATTTAATTTTTAATATATTTTTTTCTCATTATAAGTTGCTTCTTTAAAAAAAAATTGTAGATCCGACATTGTATTAAAATTATAACTCGTCTGAGATTAAGAGTTTCTCTTTATATATACACACAAGTAAATATTTTGATGGCTAAATATTTTTAAATTGTAAATGCATGTAAATTAAGCATTTTCAAACATCTTACACGAAGAACATTGTCATAGTGATTATTCTCAAAATTTGTTAATTAACTATGAAATGTGGGATTATTGATCTCAAATTAAGAAGAAATGGCAATTTATAAAAAAAAATTCAACTCCTATAACCTAATTATTTTCTTTGTTAAATATGTAACTAATTGTGAAAAATATTAAGACAAAGAATTAAAAAAAAAGCTTATATCCCTCATTTTTCTCATTTAACGGAGATTTTTTTGGATAACAACATATTTTATGTTACAACAATTATATTTTTATATAATTTTTTTATCTAATAATTATATAAAAGAATAATCATTGTTGCATGACCAGTGTTATCAGAACTGAATCAATGATCGATTTGGTAAAGATAATGAGTGGTTGGTTTATTGGTCGAACCAATAATCAAAAAATAATATAAATAAATAAATAATTATATATAAATTTATAAATTATTTATTTTTTTCAATACTTAAAATCAGTCTGTTTCACCGGTTGAACAGACCGTTTCATCGATTTTCACTGATTTAACATCGATTCGCTTGTAAATCAGTTTGAATGCTAAATTAAGATCGGACCAGGAGCCAGTTCATCGATTTACCTCTTTGATCGGTCGATTCAGTCCGATTTTTATAACATTATTCATCAAAATTAAGAAGTAGATATTTTTAAGGCAAATCTTATTATATATCACCCACTCATTACAAATAAGATAATGTCATCATTTAACATCTTGTACCCATCCAACGACAAAATACACCATTCCCTCTTAAATTGACACGTGTCCTTCAAGTTCTAAAAGATTTACTACAGATCCTATTTCAGGCCCTTGAACTCAAAGCTTTTGATTTTGTCCATCTCAGCATTCCCATCACCCGCTAACATTACCCCACGTGTAAATATCTATCCCACGTGGCACTTCTGGAACATTTCACACCTCCATTTCGTCCACGTCAGCTACCGTGGACTCCACTACACCCAATCTCTCTCTCTCTCTCTTGCCGAGGTTATCCTTTTTGTATCAGTTTCTTACATAAGTCAAGCTATGTGTTATTACTAGTTTCTTAAAATTAAATATTATTTAAATTACTTAATAGCTGTGAATTTAGATTTATTTTTTTGTTTTAAATTATTTGATCTCTCAGTAGCTTGTAAATGGAAATTGATTCTGGTTTCTAGATGATACGTCGACGTTTTATATTTGTCTCTGTAAGCAAAATTTACTTTACTTTTCCGAGATTAATTTTATTAGATTTGGTTTTTCTTCATTCATGGAATAGCTCTCTGATTTACTTTCTTCAATCTTTTTTGTATTACAGTTGTAATTTGTGTTTTATTGGAAATTATCGCTTAATTACTGATTTTGTTTAGTATGTGAGCTTTATTGTTAGTTCAGATTCTGTGATTTCATGTTTGCTTTCGATTAGGGTTTGCTTTAGATTCATTTTTGTTTTTTTAGTAAATCTTGTTTTGTTGAAGATTGAAGTCAAACATATTTGTGTAGTTTTAGCATAAGATTTCCTTTTGGAAATTGATGCTACTCGATAATTGTAACCGTTTAGCTTTGTTGTAAGTTTAAATGAAGCAGTTCTATATTCGCTTGAGACGGTTTGGTTGAGATTCATTTTGTTCATTTTTTCAAACTTTGCGTGTTATTGCAGGTCGATGTCATGCATGTTGGTGTTGTTTTAAGTAGAGATCTGCTTTTTGGTGATTAGCTTTGGTATGGTCTTTAGTTTGAAGAGGTTGGATTTCAAAAGACGAAACTATGTGTAAATTGTTTTCTGGTGGACTCGAGAGGTTTCATTGCTGTAAAAATACTGTCTCTTACTTGTCGTTGTCAGTTTTTTTGAATCTGCTTCACAGGAAGAGTTATAAATGAATGGTGATGGTGGTGGGGACAATGATTTGAGGGAACGGGAACAACAACTGCAGAAAAAGAGTGAGGGAGTGGAGGACAATGGTGCTGTGATTGCGAGAAAGGAGCAGAATTTAGTTGAGGATGATGGGTGTAAAATTGGTGTCACCAAAAATGTGAATGACGGGCATGGAAAGGAGGCTAATTCAGCCTCAGGTTCACTACAAATATCTCTGCAGCAGCAGTCTCAAGGGCCAATAGTTTGCTGGGAGAGGTTTCTCCATTTGAGATCCCTCAAAGTTCTTCTTGTGGAATATGATGATTCTACTCGACATATAGTTACCGCATTGCTTCGCAATTGCAGTTATGAAGGTTAGTAAATTGTTCTTTTATGTATGGAAAAATTGTTGGCTTGTTCTTTGGTGAAAAAAAAAGTTATGCTCTATTATTCCTCTTGTTAAAAATAAGAAAGAGGATAATATAAATCGTCTATGAATTTTAGAAAATGATTATGATGTTTAGGCTTATTTATTGTCCGTATAATTTCTCTTGTCTTTCGCTTAGTCGTTGGCAAAGTTTTTTTCCATTTACTTGGATTCTCGCTGATGCTTTATTGGCAATTGAGTGTTAGTCGTTAGCATTGATATTAACTTTAGTCTGTGATATCAACTGAATAATTCCTTCTTCCTTTCCTTGGGATGTATTATTTTTGCAAGTTGCTTTCTTTATTCTGGGCACTGCTTTGGTTTGGTTAGTTATTGAAGCAGCAAATGGAATACAAGCATGGAAGATTCTGGAAGATCTTACCAGTCATATTGATCTCGTCTTGACTGAAGTAGTTATGCCTTGCTTATCCGGCATTGGTCTTTTGTGCAAGATTATGAGCCACAAAACACGCAAGAATGTTCCTGTGATCAGTAAGTTTCATTCTCCCTTGTTTGTCTTTCACCATCCAATTCCAAGTTTGATTGTATGTAGCTGTGGCTCGTTGGATGGGTGCTTTTAATGTTTTGCTCATGAGATTTGTATGCAGTGATGTCCTCTCATGATTCGATGGGTTTGGTCTTCAAGTGCTTGTCAAAAGGTGCTGTTGACTTTCTAGTGAAGCCCATTAGAAAGAATGAGCTGAAGAATCTCTGGCAACATGTTTGGAGAAGATGCCACAGTGTGAGTAAACTAGGTTTCCACTCTATACTTAGCATCCTCATCTTGGATTAGGTATTCATGCAATGGGGAACACCTTTTACTTTATTTCTTGTTCTTTTCTTCTTTTCTGAAATCATGCAGAATTTAGTGTGCAGAGGAAACAAGAATTCCTTTTTATTTCATTTCTTAAATGTTGTTTCTTTTTCTTCTTCTTTTCCCTAATATTTTCTCTCAGTCAAGTGGTAGTGGAAGCGAAAGTGGTTCACAAACTCAAAAATCTGTGAAATCAAAAGGTGTTGAAAAGTCTGAACATAATAGTGGCAGCAATGATGGGGAAGAAAATGGGAGCATTGGACTAAATGTTGGTGATGGAAGTGATGATGGGAGTGGTGCCCAGGTATAAAGAAACTTTCACTTACATTCTTGATATTAGAAACCTTAGATGTGCGCAGAAATTTGGTTGTTGGTTAGAAGTATACACTCTGATAGACTGATACCATGAGAGATTATTGTATTTAATTTGCTCACATGTACAACTTTAATGAAGGCATGTAAATAGTTTATTGCCGTCCACAATGTTATTTCTCTTCATTCTAGAAAATATCACTCAGGTTTTCTTGTCGGCAGAGATGGAACCTAGTGGCAGGAGTTTTCTGGCATCTTCCCTAGTTCCACCTCCTTTTTCTTATCTTCTTTTCCGTTACATATGGGTATGGATTGAGATTTTTGATGTGCCAGAGAAAAAGGAGCATATTTACTCATGGACAATTAACTTTCTTGGTGAATTGTGTAATAACTGCCTGGATTTACTTTTTGTCGCCTTATGAATTTCAGTTTTCATTTTCTCGCACATCGACTTACCTTATTTTATCTGAGAGAAAATTGAGACCTTGAGTATTTGTCTTTATTTTTTATCCTTTTTGTTAGTATTGCTGAGATAACGTATGTAAGCGCTTGGAACTTATCTATTCAAGTATTATCCATCTCGGTTATTCATATCACCATAAGAAATCTGATATTTGATTCCCAAAGATAAATTTCTTAACAAATTTCCCTGGACGAAGCCACTCGTTAGCTTCTTCTCCTTTTTCTTTCTGGTAATGAATAATGATGGCGGGAAAGTTGCTGCTCTTGTTTTGTTGCATTTGTTGGATGATGGATCAGAAAGTGGTATCTGATTTGTGAACATTACAATGACTTTGATCCATCATATGCAGTCTTCAAAATGAAATTTAAGGCATAATTGTGCTGTTTAGAATGATAATATCTAAAACGAAAATTTGGGACGTTCCTGAGATTTCTAACTGTATTTTTGCTGTGATTCTCCCAGAGCTCCTGGACAAAACAAGCTGTAGAGGTGGACAGTCCGCGTCCACGTTCTCTATGGGATCAAGCGGCCGAATGTCCTGATAGCACTTGCGCCCAAGTAATACACTCAAATGCTGAAATATCTGCCAATAAACAGGTTCATGGAATCACCACAAAGGAGCACCTACTTGGTATTCATAACATTTCATATTTCTGTGCTGCTATATAATACTATTTTTTCTATGTATTCACCTTCTTATATTATTGTATCTATTTTTTCATAATTCATATCTCTCTGATGTTGTTTCCTTCTTCTGAGTGCTTTTTTTTCCAGAGAATGTAGCGAGTGGTCAAGACATGGACAGAGGATTTTCAAAAAGTATTGATCAAAATTGCGATTATCCGGATGAAAGTTTGACCAAATTTCTTAGTAGCAAGCAAAATAACCTGCATCTTGACGAAGTACAGTTAGATCTCAACACTAAGAGTCCAGTCAATCCAAACCATGAGTCTGCTAACCCTGCAAATGTGGCCGGTACTCATGTAGACACAGTTGAACCTCCAAACAGAAATTCCAAGGTATCTGATACAAAAAATAAAGCCGTTATTGATTCCAACGAAACACCTACGCTTGAGCATAGTTTGAAAAGACTAAGAGGAGTCAAGGATGCTGGGAAAACTGCTCAGGATGATCGCAATGTATTAAGACGTTCAAACTCCTCAGCCTTTTCAAGGTATAGGATTAGCTCAATGACGTGGTTTCAAAACTCAGAATTGAAAATTTTATCAGTTTGGTTCGTTTGTTCAGAATCCACTAATCAATGCGTATTTTTGCTGACTGCTTTGTCATCGTTCAGGTATAATGCAGCTTCAAATGTGAATAAAGTTTCTAGCGGGAGTGTTAGAAGTGTTTCTCCCCATGATACTAGCTTAGATATCATGAAAAGACGATCAGTGTGCAATGTCCAATCACTTTCAATTGGCGATCAGCCTAACCAAGGCTCAAATGTGGGTAGTAACAACATTGATATGGGCTCCGCCACCAATAATACTTCTGCAAAATCAGCAGTCTTGAAAAATAAGCCAGAGGTGACATCCATGGTCAAATGTTTGCAACCACCTTCTACATTCCAACCCATGAAAGGTGACATATTGTGTGCCTCCCAGCAAATTGCATCAGAGAAAGCCGGTGATGTTGTTGGAACAGCCGTGTTGGCTCAACTGATGGGCATCCACCAGGAACCCCAAGTTCAGCATCTCACTCAACATTATGATCACCAACCTCATCTAGCTCAAAACATGCAAATGCAACAGCAATTACAGCCTCAACCGCAGAAGCTACAATCTGACCATGATGATTCATCATTGAAGAAAATGGCAGCTGCTGCTCCTCATTGTGGGTCATCAAATGTTCTCGGTGTGTTTGTTGAAGGACATGCTTGCAATTACAGCATCAATGGAAGTGCCACTGGTAGTAACCATGGTAGCAACCATGGAAGCAATGGACAAAATGGGAGCAGCACTGCAGTTAATGCTGGAGGAGCTAACATTGAGAGTGATAATGCTATTGCCAGAAGAAGTGGCAGTGGTGATGCTAGTGGAAGCGGTAGTGGGAGTGGAGGCAGAGTGGACCAGAACAAATTTGCACACAGAGAAGCTGCCTTGACCAAGTTCCGTCAGAAGAGAAAGGACAGATGCTTCGGAAAAAAGGTAACTGACAAAGCTTTTTCCATTTTACTGTATCCGGGAAATTTTCAGCTTTTCTGTTTCTTTTGCTTGATGGTTTTTGAACAAACTTGGATTAGGTTTGTGAAGTTAAATTTATTTTGTGATTAAGTTAACAAACATAAGAAATAAGGCCATAGAATAGAACCTGTTGTTTTGTTTGTAATTTGAACCGTTGCCGTCTGATTTGATTCTAGTCCTGATTCGGGAAAAGCCTCTTCTACTACTTACATCTGATTCCGTTGTGGAACTTTATTTCCATGTTTCCTGATTCAAGGGCGAGTCTCTCGTATGTTTGAACTCAAAAACCTATCTTTATGGCTAATCAAGTTTCATTAAACTGCTATATGGCAATGTTCCTTCTCCTCAAGTGTTAAGGATTAATCAGATTACTTCGTCTTGAAAATGAAAGTGATCAGATCACACTGTTGCTCGTCTCTCAATTTCCGATTGTGAAAGCAGCAGGAACTCTGCTATTTCAAAGGATTTCCATTTCATCCGTTCGGGCTATTTGTTTTTCTTTTCCTTTTAAATCTTTGGAGACTCTTTGAAACTGACATGAAATGTAATCTTGATATCTCAGGTTCGATATCAGAGCAGAAAGAAACTAGCTGAGCAACGACCGCGTGTACGGGGACAGTTCGTTCGTCAGGCAACGAGCGAGAATGCAAATAGAGGAACAGAGAGCTAACTGGATCCGTGACCTGACAATTGAACTGTAAGTAGAGAATTCAAGTTCCGTATGTACTGTTGCATATTGTCAGACTGATAAGGAAACATCTTCTTTATTTTTTTTTCCATGTTGTGACTTTGAAATTCTATTGTTGCTTCTAGAGACACGAACAATCCATAGATTTGCTTAATCTTCTCAGTTTCATTTTGTGTTATGGATTTCATTGGCTTTGAATTGAATCCAGCAGTGTTACTACTAGTTGACATGACCTGAAAACGTTTCACTCTTCCCAGGAACAGTTCAAGTTTGACAGATTTTGTTTCTGACTCACTAGTTGTTGCATTCAGGGACGGAAACAGTAGGGGCGAGGGTGGCGGGCCGCCCTCTTGTCTTCATATATACTCCTTTAGTCATTTTCATTTTACTGTGAATTTTTTATAGCGCTGTCTTCTTGCCGATTTTTTTCTATACTATTTTTAACTCGTTTATTTCCGTCCTCTTGAAGCTATTTCTAGTTCAATCATTGGTTGCAATTACTGGAACTAAATCGAGCTCATTGAACAATACGGACACATCGATTAAAAGTGGAAAATAAGTTGTTTGTTATTGAATGATTTTTTTATTATAAATAAATTTTAGGTCGTTAGTCTAGTTGATTAGTGAGATATGTAATTTAGATTTGTTTTTATCGAGAATGGAGATTTTTAAATTTTTTTTTCTAAAAATTGTAATAAATATTTATTGAGTATCGTAGGCGTAAGTGTATTATTAAGAGATTAAACAACATTGAAAAATCCTTGTATTTTTTTTATCATTATTGTTATGACTATTTTTTGTAAAATTTAGATATAACACTTTTTTTTAAAGGAGGTTTGGGTGAGCGGTAAGCGGCTCCATTATTGTTTTCTTTTTGGATTTGTGATTGTCAACGCTAGAACATATTCCGCATTAGACAAATACAAGAAAAGGATATGATAATCAGGGACGGAAATACTGAGGGCGAGGTGATCTGCTGTCCTCTTGTTGTTCTTTTGTCTTGTATACTTTTTTAATTATTTCTCTTTTATCATATTTTATATAAAATCACTCCCTTATCGCATCTTTTATATTATTTTATAAATATTTTATTTTTACCTTCTTTCAAAAATATTTTTAGCTCCGTTTTTAGTGTGTTGATAATATGGTTAAGAAACAAAATAGTAGACACAAGAGTGGAGTAATTTAGGTGGCACGTGCGGAGCAAAATACAACTACCATTCTTTGGGTAGAATTTTAGTTTGATGGCGGCAGGTACGCTGTCCCTCACGTGCCTTCATCTTCCTCCAACTAACTTTCCCATATGTCAACTAACCTTTTTTTAATACTATCTCTTTTTTTTTTGGAATCAGGCATTAATGAATACGCAATTGTATACGATTAAATGACACGAATTTATTTTTTGTAATGTTTGTATTATAAATAAGGATAATAACTAACAATAAACTGATCGAACTGAACAAATTCTAGTTGATCCGACATTAAAATTGATGTTAAACAAATAAATATAGATATAACATTTCAAAAATTGATCTAATTGGTTCGGTTACAATTTGGTCAATTATATATATACTCTGCCAAAAGATAATTTAGATACGATGTATATTTGTCATTTTGTAAAAACTATGGTATATTAGATTTAATAAGATTGTAGACTAAATAAATTATTTTATTAAATTTATAACCAAACAGCTTAAATCGAACCAAACTAAATAGATCTGATGGTTAATTGAACTGAGCTGCTTATCTAGATGACCGTTCAATTATAAATTTTATAAAAAAATCTAAATTCATTGATTTGGTTAGTAATTTGAACAACCGAATTATGTGCATTTAACAGTCCTAAATAATAATATTTAATAAAAAAACAATGACACAGGTACAATACATGTACCCTAAATAATGATAAAATGAAGATTGCAAATCTCTTTTGAGCACTATGATGCAAAGGAATATATTATATGATGACAATAGCAGTTCATATTAATAATGATCTTTGATTATGTAATCCTATAATTAATTAATTATGAAGATTTCTGCAAAGTTTCTTGATTGATTTGATCGTACTAGAAAAGCATTAAGAGGTGGATTATGATTACAACCTTTTAATGATCAAATTAAAATTAATTATTTTTCACTAACTGAACTTGCTCATGAAGCATTTTTATATGAGACAAATTCACATTTAGAAAATCCAAACTTCGTATAATGAGAAAACAATTATTGGAATTGAGCAGCAAAACAAAATCCAAAGCAGAATCTTGTTTTCTTATGTTTCCACCTTGAACTGATGTAAATCTCATAATACGGTTTATCAGTATAGGCTTATAACTCGAATTCAACTTTCGTAATGTATTCAAACTCCACAATCTCAATGTGCTGATTGACGTCTTTACCGCAGACTACAGAGAAGCTCTCACATGAGCCACCTAAAACGATTGTAAACTCTACTTCTCTACCCACAATCGTTGAAACAGATAAAACAAGACAAAGCAATAAAAAAAACTGAGAGGAAAGAGAAAGGATAAGAAACACGATATGGGTTCTGACTGAAACATGGGACTCTTCGGACTTGGATGTGTTGAAACTTGAAATGGTTTAAGGTTTTCGTTTCTTTATATTCTTCAAACTAAAGTTC